>JANHFX010001323.1:4155-20663 GCA_027560015.1 Chloroceryle amazona
GCCTGTCTTGGTACGAGAGATGCTCCATTCCCCTGACCATTTTGGTGACCCTCCTCTGGACACGCTCCAATCTGTCTACATCCTTCTAGTGCTGGGGGCTCCAGAACTGGATGCAGTACTCCAGGTGAGGTCTCACCAGGGCAGAGTAGAGGGGCAGGATCCCCTCTCTCAATCTGCTGGCCACAGTTCTTTTGATGCAGCCCAGGTTGTGATTGGCATTCTGGGCTGCGACTGAACATCGGTGGCTCATAGCCAGCTTTTTATCCACCAGTACTCCCAGGTCCCTTTCCACAGGACCGCTCTCCAGTATATCCTCTCCCAGCCTATCCTGCTAATGCTGGATACTCCAGCCCAGGTGCAGGACCCTGCACTTGGCCTTGTTGAACCTCATAAGGTTCATCTGGTCCCAACTCTCCAGCTTATCCAGGTCCCTCTGGATGACATCCTATCCCTTTGTGTATCAACTGCACCCCCAGCTTGGTATCATCTGCAGACTTGCTGAGGGTGCACTCAATGCCCCTGTCAATATCATTAACGAAGCTATTAAACAACACTGGTCCCAGCACAGGCCCCCGAGGGACAACAGAATTCAACAGCATTAGATACATTTCTCAAACTACTACAGCTACAGTTAATTCCAGACAAAAGAAGATATGCAAAAGAGCAACTTTTCTATGCAAACACCAACAGCACTGAAATTCCCCAAACCAACACTGTGCCAAATGGTGACGCACACAACATTTACGGTCTTCAGACAGAACATCTACAAGGATATGCAGTCTATAAGATAAATCTTGCTTGAGTCATCTGGAAGTCATTAGAAATCATTAAGCATTTCAGTGGATATTACAGAGAAAACAAATTGCATTAGCGAAGACACAACGCAAAATTGTTAACTGGGAATTAAACCACCTTGTGGAACAGCTTCATGGCTTTGTTGGACTTAGCAGCCACCAAGAGTGATTTCTGTTCACATATGTCAGGCATCTTTTTTGTCCTGATGTTGTGGAAAAAAGTGGAAGTGCAAAAGGTACACGGAGAATTCTCATTTTGTGGTCCCATACTGATGTGCATACCAGATGCTCTGTGACTGCAGAAGCAAAGGAATCTTCTCAATTAGCCAGACCTAAATGCGAGCCAGTGGTCCTACATGCATATCTTTCCATCCAGTCAAAGAAACGAGCCTCTTAGTCTCACCTGAAGAACCTAGCTCTTTGTGTATAGAGTAGAGACTCGTGCTTTTATTTCAACCACATCTGGGGCTCGAGACCTGGTAAATCCTCTTTGTGGAGTAGCTCTTACATTGAGAGACACGGGGAACTGAACAACAGAACTTAGTTTTGCAGCCAAATTGAAATGCAGGTGCACATCTGAGCAGGTTTGGCTCTGTTCTTGGGCACAGAAGAGCAGAAAACATGCAAGTATATGGCTTATTTTCTTCTTGCTCTGAAGTTTGTGTAATGTGTGCAGCGGTGAAGATCAACTGTAAGAGAAAGAAGTCCACTAACAACATGCCCCAAAGTGACTTGCCCACGTGACTTTTAAAACTTACATTTTAGGAGACCCAGGAAAGGAGCAAACGTGCCTGCTTTACAGGGCTATCAGAAGCACTGAGACTGGCTGCCAAAGAGCATCAGCATCACTTCAAACTACTTCACCAGAAGTTACTCAACTTTTTTGGCAGACGTGCACATTTTCTACACCACTTCTGGGGATAAAATGCAGCAACCTGCAGACGCGTTAAGTGGCTACAGTGGCATGTGCCAATTTAGTGGCAAATATTGCATAAGCTCTGAAATACCACAGTCTTCTGAAGAAGTTAGAACTCCTGGGTGAAGAAATTTCTATTTGAGGGAACTAATTTAAGCTGTATGCAGTTTAGGATGTGCATTTCTCAGAGGAGATAATTCCTCATCATTGTTACCAAGGATTTTTTCTAAGAAAGACTTTTTTTTCTACAGCTTTCATGAAAACATTTCACCTTCTGCACCTTACAGTACCTCGAGTACCAAGGACTGCCAGCATAGAGCTCTTTCCACTATATTAATTTCAACGGTGTGCATGTTACGTCTGAACTACTTACTGCCATACAGCAGAGCTCCTCAGGTTAGCTTCAGCAAAGGACACCGAGTATAGTAGCTCCTCTGTGGTATCTCAGCTAGGTTTCTTCTGGAATCTGAAAATAAATCTCTATATTGCTCTGCCAGATGCTGTGTAGACACACACCAGGAGCCGAAGCAAAAATCCTGCTTCCTTAACATATTCCAACATGCTGATTACAGTAACATAGCACCTCTTATCATCCTACAGATGAAAGATATCATAGTAGCGTAAAACTTTTGCTTTCTTTCCCCACTTAAAAATAATACAACTTACATGTATCTGCTGGAAAGAGTCCAGCAGGGGCTATGAGGATGATTGAGGCATTTGAGCAACTCCCCTGTGAAGAAAGGCTGAGGGAAGTCAGTTTTAGTCTTGAGAGGAGAAGACTGAGAGGGGATCTTATTAATGGCTATAAATATCTGAGGGGCGGATGTCAAAGAGAAGAGGTCAAGCTCTTGTCTGCAGTGCCCAGCAACAGGACAAGGAACAGTGGGTATAAACTGGAGCAGAGAAGGTTCCACCTCAACATGTGGAGGAATTTCTTCGCTGTGAGGGTGATGGAGTCTGGAACAGGCTGCCCAGAGAGGTTGTGGAGTCTCCTGCTCTGGAGACTTTCAGGACCCACTTGGATCTGTTCCTGTGTGGGCTGCCCTGGGTGACCCTGCTCTGGCTGGGGGGTTGGACTGGATGATCTCCAGAGGTCCCTTCTAACCCTGCCATTCTCTGATTCTATGATACATAGACACAAATGAGCGCTGCTTCTTCCAGAATCCTTACACAAAGCAAACAAGGTTCTTTGCAAGAGAAGCCAACTACTGAGCAACAGACTGAATGCCTGAATTCTTTTAGATCAAGATGGACTCGTGCAATGTATTTATGTACAGCAACAGAGAGCTGAGGAATCCGCTCAGAGCCACACAGCTGACAAAGTTATTGGAGGTTAACGCAAAATTCTAACCAATTTTAGATAAAATATACACCCCAACTTGAATGAGCAGCCTTTGCTACTGCTGTCCACCCAGGTTCACTGAAATGTTCCAAGTACAGGTTTGAAAAACTGTGTCTTTACAGAAGAAATAACATATTTTACTTCCAAGTACCAAGCCTGATGATTTAGGAGGGAATGCTACCTCTCTTCCCCCTCC
This sequence comes from Chloroceryle amazona, assembly GCA_027560015.1. Lineage (NCBI taxonomy): Eukaryota > Metazoa > Chordata > Aves > Coraciiformes > Cerylidae > Chloroceryle > Chloroceryle amazona. Next base: position 7,404 of record JANHFX010001323.1, read on the forward strand.
CTGGCTCTCCATTCCCCCCCCCCCCCCTCCCAGATTCACAGGATTAATATGAGATTGGCTTGAGGGTTTTAGCAGTAACTGCTGCAAAACAAGTTCTGATTGGTTGATTCAGAAATTGGGATTCTGGGCAGTGTTTTATAAAAGGATAATGTATCTTTAAGCCTAGGTGCCCTTCAGGGAAATGTATTGGATAAATGTCTTCTGAAAAGCCTGTAAATATTCCATCGCCTCACTGTCATTACCACCATGAAATGATAATGAAGCATGAAAGAAATATAATTCCATATTCAGATGACAGCATTAGCCTTCATAAGCAAACTGAAATATTTATTAGTAAAATGTTCGGTATCTACGCCTGTAATCTAAAAAAAGGACAAAAATGTTTTATAATAAAAAAGAGATTGAATGCAGAGGTAAAATCTGGTTGGCTGATTTTATTGCTTATTATTAAATCCAGGCAAAACAATTATTTTTTTCTTTTCATTAGTAAGGCACCCAAATTAAAACTATGCCCTCAGGCTGTGAGGTTTACAGTAGTGATTAAAAACAAGAAATTGTGATGCATGGGGTTTCTGACAATGGCATAATCAAATTCATTCATATTGTTCAATCTTTCACTGACAAATATTTTTACAGTGAAATATACCAAACAAAGAAGCACATACAAGTACTATCAATACAGAGAAATTAGGAAGACTCGTTATTATTGCAGTCGAGAACAGATACAACGTTTCTATAATCTTGAATACAAACATTATCGTGTAGTTAATTAGGGTAATTATTGCCTAAATTGTGCTTAATTGTTTTACACTGAAAAGGATTTCTGAAAGAAGCCTTTTGGAATTCTGCGAGGCACGGGAGTGAATGGTGTGCAGGCGAAGTATTTAGATGTAATTTCATAAGTTTGATTGGATTTCCTATAAGTCAGAAAACGCATCCTGAAGTAGGCTGGGACAGAGATAAACACGAGCCACACGCCTTGACCTCTGTTTCACCTTATTGAAAAAGAGGCGTAAAATAGTCATTTAGTACACTAGCATCAGAGAGCATTCACCCACTCTGAGCACATTCTTTTTTTAAAAACAAAAAACAAAAAACAAAAAACCCCACGTCTCTGAAGTGAATGAAAAATTAGAAATTCAAGTGACCGCGATCAATTCTGAAACACTGCACAAAATTAATTACAGTTTTGCATCAGAAGCAAGAATGTAGATTTCAGGCAGTCTATGTCATTTATCTCATGCCGTACAATATACAAGGCGATTAAAAAGCCAAATCTGTTCCCACCCCCCAAGTCTAAGGCCTATCAGAGGCTGTGAAATACAAATGATTAACTCCAAATTATTCAAGGGATTGTACAGACGCTTCAACCTGAATGAAATTTGCGGCAAGTCACAGGAGCTACTGGAGGGACAGATTTGCTGCTCTTTATCAAAATCTAGGCTGCCTATCGCTGACAGAATCCAGATAAATTGCATAGTAATCTGGCAGTGGCTGTGGAAAGCTTGCTCTGCAAAATCCAAATCTCTAATTTCTATCTGTTTTTAATTGCTTGACTTAAATTTGCATTTTTATACAATTGGCTTAAAGGATTTATTCGCTTCTTTAGGCTACTCTAGTAAAATTGGTTTCCCTTTTGCAGGGCATCTCAGAAACCTACTTATCTTAAATAAGCATGCTGTATTACAAAAATATTTACTGTAACAGAAAAAGATTCCTTTTTATGTCAGTGTTCAAAATTAGCTAAAGAGTACATGTGTCAGGGAGCTCATTTAAACTCCCCTGTGAAAACCCACCTTGGAACGAACGGGATGGTGCAACAAAGAGAAGTGGGGGGAAAAGCATTCATTCAACACAGGATAAGCTGGTGGGAAAAAAAAAGATCAAAACAAACCCCAAAAAACAGTAACTATAAAACCAAATCAAACCAAAAAACAGCCAAACACCAACCAAACAATAAAACCCAAGCAACCAAAATGTTGCCCAAGAGTAGGTACACATTTTAATAGGAGTCAGAAGGCACCAAGCATCTTGATAACAGCCATCCATGCACCTCTCCAGACCCTGAAACCTGGGCATGAATGCAAGAACTTCCATTCTTTTAATCAGCACCATCACAACGGCTGGCATCGACTCTTATCCTTATTAACAACTTCATGTCACCCTCCTAGATTACAGCTTCCCTTACCCCAAGCAGGAATACCAACGTCTGGGCAGCACTTGGCTGGATGCTATCCCTCAGTCACTCTTCAACTGAGCATCAGAAACCAAGTGTGATGATTGTCCAAAAACTGCCATTCCAGCAGAATATCCAAGGCAAAAACTACAAAGTTCCCTAAAATTAGGCTCCCGGTCACTTCATCTGCATTTATCCATGCTGGAACTAACTAATGCAATAGAGGAGGAGATCTATTGCAAGCACATTTTAACTTTCTACTCAATCTTTGCCAAAACACTGCTTTATTTAAAGGGTATGTCTGTCAAAGGCTATACAAAGGCTACAAGTACCTTTGACTTAATTTGAATACCCATCATCAACAAAATATACAGACTTCACTGTAGTTTAGCATGAGCCAATAGAAACAAGAACTTCCACTCTTACAGATGAAGCTCAAATAGCATGGAAGAAAAAAATAAGGGGGGGGGTAGGAGGCATGTTAAAAAGAATATCTTTATCAGCATATTTTTACCTACTAGTTCCAACAAGGATGTAGGGATTCCCTTTCCTTCCAAGTCAGTGTGAACAAACCAGCACCAAACAGCTCCTGTACCACCACAGCAATCGTGACCTTGCCCCCATCATAAACAGGATTTGACCCTACAGGCTAAATATGAACATCAGCACTGCTGGAACGTAGCCATGCCCCAGCCCAGAGGTTTGCTGCTCCATTATTTTTCCAGTGGATAACATGTCCAGTATCCACAACCCATGAAATAAATCAAGTGAATGACCTGGGAAGAAAAGTCAGCTATTAGAGAACACATGCTCATATTCAATTCTGGAGGTAACCAGTTATCAAACGTGGCAATTCTAACTCTGGGTACTGGGGAGAGAAATCTGTAAAGATATACGAGGAGACAGTTATCCGAGCAGTACTTTTCCCCTCTTCAGATCAGCGATGTTCCTCTGGGAAAAGGCAAAAGAAGGAGTTCTGGCAGCAAGGAACCAAAACCCCACCACGAATGGATATCTGCTAGAGAATTGCTCCCTGGAAAAGGACCTTGGAGTCCTGATAGACAACAAGTTCTCCAGGGGACGACAATGTGCCCTTGTGGCCAGAAGATCAAGGGAGGTTTTCCTCCCCCTCTGCTCTGCCCTAGTGAGACCTCACCTGGAGTATTGCGTCCAGATCGGGACTGCCCAGTTCAAGAAGGACATAGATCTACTGGAGAGGGTCCAACGGAGGCTACAAGGGTGATGAAGGAGCTGGAGCTCCTGCCTTACTAGGAAAGGCTGAGAGCCCTGGTGCTTGCTTTTCAGTCTGCAGAGAAGACCGAGAGGGATTCTAATGAATGTCTATAAATACAGGAGGGCTGGGGTGTCCAGAAGGCAGAGACAACCTCTTTTCACTTGTGTCTTGTGATAGGACGAGGGAGAATGGATTCAAGCTGGAGTACAGGAAGTTCCACCTCAAGGTGAGGAAGAACTCCTTCACTGTAAGGGTTGTGGAGCATTCAAACAGAGGTTGTGGGGTCTCCTTCTCTGAGACCTTCAACACCTGTCTGGATACATTTCTGCCCTAGTTCTGTCCTGCTCTGGCAGGGGGTTGGACTTGATCTTCAAAGTCCCTTCCAACCCCTGACATTCTGTGTTTCTGTAAAGAATCATTCAGCATAGAGCACTGGAAACTGAGACACAAAGCAGGAATGATGTCACTTCCAAGGCTCAAGGTTTACAACAGACCCAAAGAGAGAAACCAATCAGAGAAACTATCTGCAGTTGTGGTGATGAAACACCCATAGGCAATATAAGGATGAGCAATAGTTCTACCACAAGATCCAGAGGAACTTTATTTTGTTGCTCTTGCTACTGTCCTCTGAAAAACCGCATCGGTTTCTTCCTAGAAAAGCAAACAACATGCTGGAAGCCACTGGTTCACTGGCAAATTTAGGAGAAGATGGCAAAACTCTGCATCAAACTGACGTGGAATCACGTCAAGAACATACAGTCATTTCTTACAGCTAGGAGAAGAGAAAGTAACTGTCCCTAACCTGTTGTAATCTAACCCCATTAGCACTAGCCTACATTCAGCGATAGATAACACTGACCATGTTTAGCAACAGAACAAGAGGGAATGGCCTGAAGTTGAACCAGGGGAGGTTCAGGCTGGATATTAGGAAGAATTTCTTTACTGAGAGGGTTGTCAGGCACTGGAACAGCCTGCCCAGGGAGGTGGTGGAGTCACCATCTTTGGAGGTGTTCAAGAGCCAGGGAGATGTTGTGCTTAGGGCCATGGGTTAGTGGTTTGGATAGGGCTGGGAATAAGGTTGGACTTGATGAGCCTGAAGGTCTCTTCCAGACAAAACTATTATGATACATCACACTTTTATTTCATCAGAAACCTTCACATGTATTCTAATGAACTGCTGTTACTTAGCTGACCTTTCCCAAGTACATGAGATCTTCTATGCCCGAGACACGAGAACACGAGCCATCTTAACAGCCTGTAGAAAAAGACCAAAGGCTGACAGACTTTCTCTAGCTTCCAACAGCTCACACTACACGTTTGTATCAAACACCTGGAGGGACGAGCAATCCACTGGTCTGTATTTCCTCCAGCATCAGAAATGACACAATCCACACAGCCACGCACCTTTGAATTTTTAAACCACGTGTACAATCATCAAAACTCCAAATTCATCTTCCGTACTAGTCAAACTTCCTCGTGTCTTCGCAACACTTCTGCTATTACTTTTTTTGGTACTCTTTCCCTCTATTGCCTTGCTTTTATAAAGTAATTTCTATAAATCTTCTGTAAGATTACAGATAAAAATTCCATTTAACTGTTGAGCGCATCTTATATGAGTTCCACAATGATACATAATTTTCTAGCAACAAATTTCATATTCACCTTTGGATGGTAGAATAAAGACAGGCCTCCAAGGTTTAAGCCGAAGTCGTCATAAAAAATACATTTGTAGTTTTCCCTTCTTTCAGAGGTTTTGAATTTTATGTTTCTCTAAGAATTAATACCTGCTTTCATTTCCAGCTGGAGGTAGTTATTCTCCAACATCCTTCCCTTTCCCTATTTCTCATCTTCGATTCCTCCAAATGGCTACACTGTCAAACGGGAGAAGTAGAGAGATCTGTTTGGTGAAGCAGAATTCCCTAAAGCTGATTCCTGCCAATGTGAGTCAGCGTCCACTCTACTCCATGCATTTTTGTCAGCTAAACAATGCCGCTGTAATCTCTGTCACTTTTCTAGGATTTAATTCAACTGCAATGTCAAACTAGCATTCATATCTCACAGCGGGCTCATTTTAAAGGAAACAAATAAATACTTTCCTTCAGCCATTACTTGGCTGCTTCTCTCCACTGAACACGTGCCACAGACGGTGTGTGGCAACAGCATCCCAAGCAGACTGCTCAAAAGGGTCGACTGAGGTTGTATTATAACTTTATGTTTAGCAAAAATTGGGCTACCAAGTATTATGCCATTGGGCCAGCAAATATTATGCCACTGCAAGGCCAGACTTGCCCAAAGACGTGCTTTCAGGGCTCCACCTCTGCACCAGCTGCATGTTTTGCCGTCTCCTGACACATGAAAGCATGCAAAGGTATAAACGAGGTATAAGCAGCCTGTATTCGGATCTCCTCTTACAGTAGCCCCACCAGTTTCCCAGGCATGGCTCATATGGAAAACAACTCCCTTGCATAATTAAAAAGATACATTTCTTTTTTCTTTTACTTAAAAAAAATGTATTATTTCAATGCACTCATTGGAAAATCTTCACTAAAAGTCTGCAAGACCGTACATATTTTAAAAGTCAAGTAACTGTACTTACAGATATAGAAATATATTCACTGGACAAATACTTCATAGCAAAATGGAAGCTTGTTTGAGGCAGAGCCTTCCAGTATCAAAAAGAAAAAACAAAAAAACATTCATTTTAGGGTGCTGATAAAAAAACCTATTTTATGGGGAAAAAAAAAAAAGAGAAAAATGTTGAGGTAGAGAGGACTCACAAGGAGCTTTAAACAACACATCATCAAAATACTTCAGCTGCCCCGAACTAACGCTTTCCATCATTGCGATGACTGTTAATCCAGGTGGTAATCCAAGCAAAGGCAAAGTCGTAAGGTTAACTGCTGCCTTTAGTTTGTTCCTTTCAGGGACTTTTTATGGTATATTTTTGTTACTGCTGAAAAACAAGTGTCTAATCATAAAGGGTTTGGTGCTTTTACCAGCATTTTTTAGCAACTTTGTCCCAGATATGCCAAACCAGATATTCTAAATTTCCAACGTAAGTTGACAGATAGTCAATTTGACCAAATTTGTTTGTTGCACTGAACAGCTTATTCAAACTCATCAGTCCAGTAATACTTCAGAGGATGAGCTACTTCAGACTGCTAAAAATCCCCTCAGATACACTCCTATTTAGATTTTCACAAGTGTATCAAAAAGACTATCTCCACTCTCCGCTATAAAAATCAAACTATTACCATAATAAACCCCAAAAGACTAAATGCCACAAGTAATATCCACCAAAGGAAGAGCAGAGCAAGTGTCTGACAAAAACGGTGATGTCTTGAAGGCCTGAGATGACATGTGTATACTTAACTCAGCAATCATGCCATCCTGAGGAATCAATGCTTTGGATAACCCAATATTGCCTGGCAGCCCCTGAATACAGAGGGTATATATGCTTCTACACTAAATGGGATCTTTCTCATTTCCTTGAGTGATTAGCCAAGGGTCAGGCAGGCTTTTTTCTCTTAGAAGCACAGTCTGATGATGGTTACTCTGCTGCAGTTATGGTTCCATTTACATGGCACACAGAAGTCTTGGTTCTTGGTTCCAAGCACCTAATAGTTGCATCGCTCAGAGACGCTGTTTTGAGCAGCTCTCGGAGTCAAATTCTATCCCATCCTGTCCTTTGGCTTTTTTGCCCCTATAGCTCTATGGTTTCTTTGGAGGTCAGCTGCTCTCCCGTGATCTTCCACACTTCACAAAGTCACGGTGACAGTGTTAACACCCAGAGTGTGCCTCTCAAATCCCAGCATTCCCAGTGGAGACACGTCCACCTGTGTGGGACCCGGGCTGCTCCTAAGTTCAGTTACACACTTTAGATAGAAATATGCTCTTTCTTATACTATATTAAAATATCTGCCTAGCAGTGAACACCAAGAACACATTCTACAGATCAGGCAAACCATAAAACGTGGCACCTTTAACATTCTTTCTTCTGAACCCTTCAGTCCCTAAAGGAGTCCCCAAAACTTTGCATAAAACTTAAACAGTATGCCGGGGTACACATAACACTGGGAGTTAAAGAAAGAGGCCAGACCTACTCCCAATTACAAGAAACTGGTCTTGGACTGCAATTAAATGTTTGAAGTAACCTTTTTTTGTTTGTTTTTAGAGTGGTAGAGACAATGAAAAGTGCATTAAATGCATGCCATGATAAAGAAGAGCCAGCATCATTTAATATTTTAGCACCCTTTCTCATGAAACCACTCCTTCATTAATTATAACTATAACAGAAATGGGTTTTTTTCAAGACACATGTTTCATAACCCTGGACTTGGAGTTCTACTTTATAATAATCCAACCTGTAAATCACCAGTTTAATCGCAAGAAATTACATAAACACTTTGGAATAGGAAAACTCACATGGCTATGATGCTGAGGCTACCTGAATGAATTTATCCTTGAGAATATACCAGACACAGTAGAAACACACAAGAAGAAACCCAAACCAACGTGAATGAGCAAATAAAATAAAAAAATAAACAAGAGGAAACAAACCAACAAAAAAGACAGCGTAAAAGAACCAAAGCCCATAATCATGACATCAGATAGTAGAGAATTTGCCTCACAAACCCAATTTTATTCTTAGATTTCCTTTTGAGTTTGATTTAGCATCTGGCTGTCCTCTGAGAAAATGTTTCAGGAAGAATTTTTAGACTTTTTTTTGCTTTTTTCCCCCTAGACATCCTCTCTGAATGCAGCCCCTCTAAGCTCTTGTTTCTGCGACTGAGATTTGAGAGTAGGTCACTGTTTAGCACAAAAGGTTCGATTAAGCTGCTCCACGTAGACAGGGACTTAAAAATCCCATTTGGGTCCTAAACATTTAAGTCATAGTAAGGGAGGAAAAGAGGTGGTGCCATCCCATAGGATAAGAAGCCAGAGGTACTGTATCCTCATATAAGATGCCTCAATTGTATTTGAGTTATTCTGGGCATGTTTCTTCCATGAAAATGATCCTTTCCCTGTCCCCACATATACAAATCCAGAGACTGCACGTTAGCAAATCTTAACTCTACAATACAGGAGGACCAAGCCATAACGTAAAGTATAAATCAAAACCTTTTTGTTTTTCCTCAACTATATGAACTACTGTACTTTTTGAAGCTGGCTTAGCCATCCACATAAGATATTCTGCATTCTGTATTCTGAACTGCCTTTCCAGTGACCTCCAAGAGGGGAGAGATTTCACAGCAGCAATCCAATTCAAAAGTGATGAAAGCCTGAATAAGCCAGTGAAGGCAACAAGCAGAAGTTATAGCTCTATCTCTAAGAAGACAAACACTGCTTGTCAATGCCATCGAAGTACCCAGTATCACGCATGGAACCCACAGATGCCCTGGATTGTCAACTGATTTGTGTCACTAAGTGCATCTTAGACACAGCGCAGCACAGCTAGGAAGAGCTACAAAGCCAGAAGACCTCATATGAGCACAGGAATATTGCAGCTGTCTCGGTACAAAGCTCCACCTATATCAGCTGGACCAGCAGAGATGTAAAGCAGACCTCAGGAATGTGAGATGGTGATGAGCCTGACTTTCCTTCTGATACTCAGGGTGACTTATTCCATGGTAGCATGGGTATCTCTGTAGGGCAAGGCATTGTGTGCTGTATCAATAGAAAATAAGAATCAATTAAGACAAGAAAGATAAAACCCTTTGCCATAGTTTCTACTGACTTCAATTTTACGTAGGATGAGTTTCAGTAGTTAACTTTATGCTATTTTTTTTTCTAAATCACCTTAATATGACAAAGGAACTTAAAAAGCAAGTAACTTAAAAAGCAAAATAAGGAATTTTGACAGCAAATAACTCCTCTTCTTTCCCTCCTCTAGTTCATTTCCATCTCTTCCTTCACCTCCTTTTGCTCTCTTCCTTCCTCTGCTTGAGAGAAAAAAAAATTTCATCAAATCAACTTCTAATAAGAAATGCAAAAATACACAAAGAGGTCCTGGGACTGGTCATATGAAACAATCCTTTTTAGATTGTAACAGGCTGTTGAGAAATTAAGAGCTTTACTGATGCAGATTTATCACAAGGTAAGTTTCAGTTGCTTATTAGATCCCGTTGAAAAAGAACGACACACTGAGCTGCTCAGCAGTCAAATTTAGTGCCTGGCCTACCAGGTTCTTTGGTTTTTTTGAGAAGAAACTAACGAAAAATTCTAGGGAATCTGACCTCATTTCACTAGCTTAAAAAAAAAAAAAAGAAATTGAAGCCCCTTATTCTATAAGTGGAAACTTCCTAGAAGTTAAAGATACATTATTCTAGAGCAGCCCAGGCAAAAGAAAAATAACCTAAACCACAAATGTTGCCCTAATTGGCAAGAAGGACAAATCTTCTTCGGAACTTGAGATTAAAAGCATATGTTGTAGAGAGTATCTGCCACTCAGGAATTACTTATGCGGCGCACACCTCTGCGTTCCACTTTTGTGTATCTCTGTGGTACAATACCAAGTGCAGGGAAATGCTTCATAGAAATGAAAATGCAATTGTCTGACCAATAAAAGGTATTCCTGTATGTAATCCCAGTAATAGATTTTTAAACCCTTACTGCTGCTGCAATATTATGCATTCAGAGTTATTATCTTGTCCACTTCCAAAGCCTGAAAGGTTAGATTGTTTAAAGATTTGTTATCTGTGAAATACTTAAAAAAAAGCCAAGTATTAAACTCAGAGCTAATTGAAAAATAGCATTTTATCAGATTCTCCTTTGATATTATCTTGTAATGATTGTACTTAAAGGTACTCACGATACTTCAATAAATGGTGAAATTAAAAATATAACATCTTTAGGGCTTTCCAGAGAATGTGGCTGTTAACAATTTATACTGCTATTTTTTTTTTTCTTTTTAACCATTATTTTCTTATATTTCCCACAATGCTTCACATCAGAAGCAAACAGAAACTGAATGATTACCCCAAAGTGTGCTAGATGAACTGGAAAAAGTCTATTCAAACAAAGCTCATTAGTTTTGATACCTCCAGGGCTATGACAAATTAAGCGGCTGGTGAATATGCTTGCAGACAAAAGGATGATGCAAAATCTAGGGCTTGTGCTAGGCACTGTGTCAATAAATTCTACTGAAAAAGGTAAAAATTACAATTGAAGCTAAAATGGAATCCCTTTAAGGAACATGTAGAAAATAGATCTTGCCTTTTCTTAAATACTTTTATGAACGATTACATTATAAAGAATAAAGGGATTGTTCATTGGCTACTTTGAATGGACGTTCTGATGGGTCAGCCTCTGAAAAATTTTACTCCAGAGCTAATAAAAAGCATCCAAAGAAGTTAGGTGGACTCTTTGAATTGCTTGGCCACGTTGAAAACCTAACTGTACCACAACCACCGTTAGTTTGTACCATTTATTACAACATCCAGTCCAGAACTGAGACCAGTCATCCAACTTGTGATTGTACCTTGGGACCTCAGCAGTGAAAGTGTCCAGGGAGCTATGAAATTAATGGGTGGGGTTGGCCCTGCTCCTGGTCAATAGGTGTCTAAACCACGTACACCATCACAAACAGAAGCCCCATTGACAAGCTTGGAAAAGATGGATAGAACAAACTCACTCCTCTCTCCTAAGGTCATTCCTCTGCTGTGTCATCAGCTGAGCCATTCTGGTGATCTGACACTTGTCTGCTCTTTGTGGTGCTCCTGACCTACCCGTTCTGAGGCAAAGGGAAGGTTTGGAAAGACAGCACTAACCCCAAGATCCTTCAAAGGCACTACGAACTTCATCTTGCTACCTGCCAGCTTCCATTGGCTTTAATCAGGGTAAGACCAGAACTTTTCTCAGTTATAATCAATTCCTTGCATTTGCTCTTTAATCACCACAACACTTTCCTATGCAAACGTTGCTCGTCTCAGGTACTTGTTTGGTACCTCCAGTCATGACTACTGAGCTATTACGTGGGTGATGTGCCTTGAAATTCTGCAACAGCTTAGATAATTCTGCTGCTCCCAGGACATACCTGCTTTTGGACAGCTGTATTTGACCTATATATCAAGGTTTCACGTGATAACATAATCAAGACCTGGTCTATGCCAAAGGCCATATTTCTCCACATTGCAGGCAGTGAGTCATTTCCTCAGAATAATCTGTACCTTAAAACTGCTGCAGAAGAAGAGCTGCAAGCTGAATTCATGCCCTTTTATGCCACCAGAAACTCAAAGGCAGTTCACAGCCTAACTCATCCAGGTTGCCACTGAAAGCAGACTGTTCTTGAAATTCACCTTCTCTTCTGACAAAGCCTAATTCTGCAAGCTTTTAGAGAACATTACAGAACTCCCTTTCGTATCAGATGGATAATCAAGAACCGTATTTGACCAAACGGGCCAATTTTCCTCTCCATAAGCTGAATGAGACCTGTTACCACTAGGGAAAGAAAAGAATCCTTTTACAGTTCTGTCGTGTGTTTTATATACACCACAAATTTTCAAAATGTCTTTGCAAATTCTTTCTGAAAATGCATTATCATTTTTTTAAATAAAAATCGACTAAAATATTACTGAGCTAAATTCGAACTAGGAATATTTCTTACAGATATAGCAAAATATACAACTGTATTTTCTCCGAGGTCTTAGTTCTTGCATAAATGTGTCTGTATTTCCACATTTAAAGTCAATTTTGTAACGTAAAGTCAGTTTAAAAAGACGGGATATTCCCTTAGATCGAATTTCCTAAGGAAAGAATAAATCAGTTAATAAATATTACGCACAATGTGATCTGCCAGAAACTCATCCACGTTAAGTTTCTCAATAAATGAGGAGCCATCTTTGTATATCTTCATTATTGGTTTCAAAATCATATTAAAAAACAGTGTTTTATCTGGTCCCAGTGGCAGTTGAAAAGGAGGAAATAAGATGCAGGGCAGCCTGTTGATTTTATGGCTTCCAGTAAAGAACACACATATCACTTTAAACAACAAAGCCCCATAGAAATTGGCTCGAAGAGTGTCAGGCTGGGAGGCTAGAAAATGCTGGCCTGTGGGACAAAAGCTGGATGCAAGAGAATTGCCAACGTGTCTGTAACTGACTCCAAAAGCCTTGGGAAGAAATAGGTGGTGTCACAATAAATTCAGGGAATCATAGAATGGTGGGGGTTGGATGGGACCTCTGGAGATCATCTGGTCCAACCCCCCTGCCCCAGCAGGGTCACCCAGGGCAGCCCACACAGGAACAGAGCCAGGCAGGGCTTGAAAGTCTCCAGAGCAGGAGACTCCACAGCCTCTCTGGGCAGCCTGGGCCAGGCTCTGACACTGGAACAGGGAAGAAGTTTCTCCTCCTGTTGAGGTGGCACTTCCCGTGTTTCCCCTGGTGCCCATCACCTCTCATCCTACCCCAGGGCACCACTGACAAGAGCCTGGCCCCTTCTGCTTGACCCCCACCCTGCAGAGATTTGCAAACATTCACAAGCTCCCCTCTCAGGCTGCTCTTCTCCAGGCTAAACAGCCCCAGGGCTCTCAGCCTTTCCCCAGCACAGAGATGTTCCAGTCCCTTCAGCACCTCTGTAGCTCTCTGCTGGACTCTCTCCAGCATTTCCCTGTCCCTCTTGAACTGGGGAGCCCAGAACTGGACACAACACTGCAGCTGTGGTCTCACCAGTGCAGAGTAGAGGAGGAGCAGAACCTCCCTTGATCTGCTGGCCACACTCTTCTTTATGCCCCCCAGGAGACCATTGGCCTTCCCGGCCACAAGGGCCCATTGCTGTCCCATGGAGAACTTACTGTCCACCAGGACACCAAGGTCCCTCTCCAGGAGTCTGCTCCCCAGCAGGTCTACCCCTC
>JANHFX010001323.1:20763-31666 GCA_027560015.1 Chloroceryle amazona
TCCCATGGAGAACTTACTGTCCACCAGGACACCAAGGTCCCTCTCCAGGAGTCTGCTCCCCAGCAGGTCTACCCCTCCCCTGTACCAGTACCTGGTGCTGTTCCTCTCCAGGAAGAGGACTCCGCACTTGCCCTTGTTGAACTTCATCAGGTTTGCCTTTGCCCAGCTCTCCAGCCTGTCCAGATCTCGCTGGATGGCAGCACAGCCTCTGGTGCATCAGCCACTGCTCCCAGTTCAGTGTCATCAGCAGACTTGCCAAGGGTACACTCCATCCCTTCATCCAGGTCACTGATGAAGATGTTGAAGACTGGACCCAGAACTGACCCCTGGGGACCACCCCATTCATCAGCAGCCTCCAGAACCCAGACTTTCCTTCCTGCTTACAATTTGCTAAGCGGAGCACGTTATGACCGGGATTCCATTTTCAAATAAGCTCACGTTATTCTCTTCCAAGTGTCGCTCTCATTTCCCTTATTTCTGTGCAAGGTAATGAAGTACCTGTCCTCCGGAGTCAGCAAAAGTCATTCATTTTATGGGTAAGAAAAGGAATGCTCGTTAGTAAAATACCAGGTTAAAGGAAACACAAAACTCTCAATCACAGAGCAAGCAGGTGCTCCTTGCCCGATCGTTCTCAATTTGTGCATCTTTAGCTGGGGCTACGACACACGACTGACATCAAGATTTTAATTGAAACCCCTGATGTGGGGAAGAATCGAGCCAGGAGGGATTGCCGGGGTCAGCATTATTGCTGTGCAGTTCCAAACCAGTATTTCCCAGCTGTGCACCAGCACCGAGTTATCTCACCACACTACTACCCTGTAGTAAAGTTGTCACCCTCTCTAGCGTGTACCACCGAGAGCTTTCCCAAATTCTGGAATATATGTTCTTAGGCCTTTGCAAAATAAAGATTTCTTAATAGTCAGCTAGCTAGATAAAAAGGTTGACCACCCCGTGTAACATATGGAGCAATATAATTTATCGGGGGAAGAAAATGCCGAGGTATTCCACAATTCCTTTAGTTAGAATGGTTTGTTAATTAACTACAACAGGAGCAAAATACTATATATACACAGGTACCTGTGGAGGGAGAGGAGGGGAAGACAAACTGTGCCCTCACCTTGACAATTAGTTCTACCTCATGATCAGAAACCAAGAACTTTGGATATAAAAATTCAATGGCTACATACAAGCTGCTTGATTGTCATACATACCAAACACAGCTCAGGTTCTTTTCAAATTCTAAGCCAGAATTAAGTCCTCTGAAGAGTATCAAATTGAACGAAACCCTTGCACCACTCTAATTCACTGGAGCTGCAACTGCCATCCTGTACTGGGGTTTGGAGATTTTTGCAGGACATCTAAGTGGAGCAAAAGGAATCGAAAATTTCTGGTTTGAAACTCATACCGCTATCCTGAGGAGAGGAAAGATTATTCTTCATTCACCCTTAAAAGCAAAAAGACATTTATTTCTATATGGTGTTTCTATTTTCTCTACCCACATTTTTAGTTTGTATGCATTCAAGAGATAACTCTGATGGTTCAAGCCCATATTTATGATGTCAAGGTCTGGCCTATTCAAAGATTTGTGCCATCGAGTGTATTAAAGCAATTCTTACGGTTCAAAAACTCCGCACAACCAACCTTGAAACGCATCTGTTGCACACCTCGCCTTAGCTGACTCCCAGTCCCGGGAGATAAATTACACTTCCTCCTCCATAAACAATGTAAATAAACTCAGTTGTTAACCTTGACAACTTCCAGATCACAGAAGTCGGGAAGTTCAATGATGGTAGCTCTTAATTCTGCAGAATTAAGAAAGCGCATGGAAGCAGTTTCTCTCTAGTCTTAAAAGAGCTGACTCACCGAGAGTTAAACCTATAGTTTTTCTTTCCGTTCGAATATATAGAAGAGAGCTCTGTCATCGAACTAGTAAGAAAGATATCTCAGGACTTTGGAATCCTGAGAAATCGCCCGTCTCTCTGCATTATTCTTTTGGTTACCCACGTACTACCGAGCGGAGCTACCATTTTTGTATCCATTGTGCAATTCCTTTCTTATCGTATTTCATTCTTCAAAACTCTATTGTCAGCCACTTCGTTATCTTCATTAGAATCACTGTCAAGAGCGGAAGGCATGAAAGGCTTCAACTAACATCCTCCTAAACCAACCCCTTTTGTGCTTTCTAAGTCACTAGTGATCTCACGTACCGGAGCTGGGCTCAAGCGGTGAAATATCAAGAGCATAATTCTTGCAAATTTTTGAGTATCATAAAGTCTTTCAGCACGTTTCATCCCGACTGTTAGGATGTTACTTCTGTCTTTTGATATGGCAATCAACAAACGTTTATATCCACGCGTATAAAAGGCATGAATAAAAGATGAAAGACGAACACAACTACACAGATACAAAGAAGAGCTGATACATAGAAGCATTTAAGCTATAAAGTGCATTTTTTTCTGTATCGCTCTGCCTAGTCCCTCCAACCAAAGCCAGAATCCAGTTGAAGGAGTGACTTCATCAATTTTCCCAAGACATATTTATCATCAGAACTAAATTAAAGCAGGTCCCTTTTTTAATCTCAAGGTGATTTATGGCAATATTTCATGTTCCTAATCAAAAAGCACTCGCAAACTTTTGGGGAGACAAGACCTTTTCACTAGAAAGGTAGCAAGGCTGTCACAAGCAAAGTTATACAAGGACATTAGATTCAGAATAAGGTCCTCCTGGGCCTGGGGCCCCACCCTTACTTTTCAGTTCTTCTGGAGGAAGCAATGAATCACCAGAGCAAAAATCTGCAGAGCAAGAGATCCACGCACGCAGACAGAGCCGTGCAAACCTTCACAAAATTAAGACTGAAAAGTAAAATAGGTGTTGGAGAGGGAGACTACAATGGAACAAGAACTCTTTCGGGAAGTACATAAATTGACTTTCTAGCAGCGTTACGTGGCCCTTCATTTTCAATCTGTCCTCTTGACATTTAACTGGGAGCTGCTCTAGAGTCCACATTGCTCACTTTAAAAATGCACACTGAAAGGAAGAGCTAGGGCAGAGTCTGCTGGAAAGGCATCCCACTGTTCCCTGAGCTAGGAAAAGCAGCTACCAGCACCACATCATCCACGCATTTTTACCAAATATATAAATTCAGGGATCATTTTTTAAGATATTTACATAACTGCGAAATAAAGATCACTTTTTGCAGGAGGGTGTTATATAAAAAGTACATTTTGTGGAGTTTTGAAGGGATGTTGGTTTTAACAAAGAATAAATTTCACGTGCCACATACTGGCAGCAGTTGGTTCCTCTGGTGGGCAGACCTAGGATGTGATGGGGCCCGATGCAAAGAAACCTTCTTTGAGATTTTAAAAAAAAAAAAAATTGAAAAGAAATAAAATAACAAGGGTGAGGTTTATTCCTGCAGCTAACAAGGCTTTTCCTGAGAAAAATGTTAAAATCTCAACAGAAAACAAACAATCAAATTAAAAAAAATCAAACTAAAATTTAAAAACCCAAACAAACAAAAGCAAAACCAAATAAACCATGAAAAAAAAACCCAAACAACTATTTCAGTACTAAAGAAAGCCATGCTGTTGGCTTGGAAAAAAAAATAGAAAAGCCCAACCAAACAAGAACTAGAATTATGAGTTATCCATTTGTTACACTCTCATGCCAGCCAAATCTGTCTTCAGACAGTTCTTGCACAATCTGAGTTGCTGAAGAAAGATAAAATGGCAGGAAAACTCCTCCTACAGGCATCTCAGCTGAAGTTTCACCTTCACATGGATGACATTTTTTTGTTTTCTTTCTTCAAATCCATATAAAGATAATGTCATCTCCTCTGATACTGCCAATTCAAGAGGGGACTTGCTTGAGGATTGCAGAGCAGAGACCTGCCAGATAACACTGATACTGGTGATTTCTCTCACAGAAATTCTTCACATGAATAAAGATTTTGTTATATTTTTATTTATTTTTTTTAAAATAGAGGCTAGGTATAAATACTGGAAATGTTCCAAGAGGGAAAAAAAACCCAGAATAAACTCTTCTATTTCTCTCAGAAAGGACCAGTTCTGTCAAGATCTTTCTTTTTATTCTTCGCCCATCATGAAAAAGGAGCAGAAACCCTAAAAAGCCCAGCAGATGTTGGCCTTTTATAGCCATAAAGCTAGGTGAAAGCTGTGACTCACAGCTTGAAATAATACCTAAAATTACTCTGGTTTTGATTATCCACATTCAAAATGTTGTTTCTAATACCCTACTTTCTAGGTATACTCTGCTGGATACTGTGAGTAGCTCCAAAACTTCCCTGGCATCCTCTGTCTTGTCCTCACCTCCCCGACCCCCCGGCACCTTTCCCTGATTCACACATCTTTAGGATACCTGGAGCTGGGGGAGAGAGGGGGAGCACGGAGCAGAAAAGCTACTGGCCATCTCCCATGCCCTTCAAAAGTAATGAAGGAACAAGACCAAACGACTGCAAATAAAATAGCAGCTGTAACAAAAAGAAGAGAAAGAGATACCCGAGTCCGGACGCCGTTGCTCAGACCTCTCCATTCTGACAATAGAAATGAGAAAAGGAATTTTTTCAAATTCCTCAGGTAAGGAATTTCTTTTTACGTTGCTATCTGCTTAATATCCTGTTCTGTAAGCAGAGTCCTCAGGCAATGGCACAGTAAAATTACTTATGTGAACAGGCCCTTAAAGAATACAGCAGATAGAAAGCTATACTAGAATTACTTGGACATTCTTGTGAAGAAACTTTACATTACAGTCACTAAAATACAACTGCTGTTCTCAACATCAAGATATCTCCGAGTAATCTGCAGACCAGCAGTGAAAAACACGAAACATTCTACTTCAACAACAACAAAACAAGGGAATAGTACAAGGAAAATGAGTTCTTACTTCACCGGGGCTGTAGCTGCTGGAAGAAAGCTTTGAAGTTACAGATATGAGACTTTAAAACCTATGTAACATCCTTTGGGGTTGGACTCGATGATCGTCAGAGGTCCCTTCCAACCCCTCGTGTTCTCTGAGTATCGTAGTAAACTCACGTGAATGGAACAGGAAGAAACTTTTTGATGTAATCATTTCCAAAATCTATTTAAAACCTCAGGCTTCCAAATCCTCCTGTGTCGGTGGAGAGCCAGGTAGGGCTTTGGTTTGCATTTGATCTAAGATGCAGCAGAATTTGTCCTTTTGGGACTGTATCCTTCAGGTTTCTCCAGCCAGCTACCCTGTCATATCTGACAGAACCGTTCCCCTCATTAACTTCTCATCTGAACAGTGTGGCTCAGCTTGGCACCCACACTTCTGAACCTTTCTGCAGTTTTGCATCACCTGTGCCAGTAACAGAAACACGCCAAGTCCTCGTTGTTGCAGCCCCATGCTTCTTCTAGGGTCCTGCATTGCTGAAATTTGGGAAAACTTTATCTATTTATTTATTTCCCCCAAATAGTTTACATTTGCAATATATAGGCATCGCTTTCCTAATTTGTTTCCCTTCTGCCAGAGACAGATTAGAATCTTGTTTGGAGGTGAAGCACGTGGTTGGTTATTTCCACTTAACAGCTTACCCCATGAATGTGTGGTTGGTTATTCCCACTTAAGCTTAACCTGGAGTAAAATGAGCCTTCGGGAATCAAATGCAGCAATGACTTGAGGAAAAGATGGTTTTCTAGGGCACTGGATAACTTATTCCTCAAGATTTCGGTGAAACATATAGAAAAAATTGTAAGGACAGAGTAAAAGGATGAGAGTCAACCTGTCATAAGCAGTAATACAGGATTAAGGTCTGACTTAAGGAGTAAAGAAAAGAAACTAGGAGAAAAAAAAGTATGCTGGCAGAAGTCAGTGACATCATTCCGTGTTTCATTCAGTGACTCAGGCATTTTCCCACTGGATTCTTGAGGAATGAGGATAATGTACACTATTATTTCCAGCCACCAATCTCCTTTCCAGCAACCTTTCCCAACTTTCTCTCCCCCTGCAGTCACTGTGATCATTGATGGTCTACCGAGGCAACAAGCTGGAAGAAATTTTAAAGCATCTTAGCTCCTGAGACGCCTTTGTCCACCCCAAAGCCACAATGTGATTTGCAGTATGTGTCCTTTCTTTGCTTCAGCTGACTGCTTGCAGTGGTAACTACCTAAAACTCTACCTCTGTTTGGTGTTCCACTGCTATGGCAACCTCAGGAGAGGACACTGCAAAACAGTATTGCAGCTATAGTAACAAACTCTTACACGTTATGTTCATGGCATGTCCAAATGTAAGGATTCCTGCTGGAGTCATTCTCAAAGCAGAAAAAAAAGGAAACTGATGTAACTGTATCATTGCCTTATTAATCACTATTGAAGCTTTCTCTATGGTGCATTCATTATGAAAATATTTTAAAGATTGACAAATTCTTGGTTTGAATCCAAAGGCTGATGCATGTGCAAGTGATTTCTGTTTTCCCACTTGCCTTCTAGCTGTCTGTCTGTCTGTCTGTCATCGTTGCTACTATGCAGCTTCTGGCCTGAAGGATATATATTTGACTAGAAGAGCACAAAGTTTATAACACTGCTACATTTGGAAACATTGTCTAAAAGTCCTTTCAATTAATACCTTCAGAAAATAAAAAAGAAAAAGACACAGACTAAGTGGATTATTTCTTAAATACACTGCCACAAAAATCTGGATTTTATCAAATGAATAGCATGATTTTCAAAGCTGGGAATATAGAATAGAATCATAGAATGTTCTAGGCTGGAAGGGACCTCTAGAGCTCGTCTGGTCCAACCTCCCTACACAAGCAGGGACATCTCTACCTAGGGCAGAGCCCCATCCAGCCTGACCTTGAGTGACTCCATATATGGACCACAGGTCTTGGGTGGATGTTACTGCCAAGGACAGAACTCCTACCGTTCCAGATTCTACTCTGCAGGGGAAATAAGGGAAATTCACTTGCCATCAGAGCAACCTAAAGCTCTTTTCTAACCTCACTTGTAATCTACATCACTCACAACTTAAGTTTCACACTCGCAGCGTCATAATCCATCTTTCATTTAAATTGTCAATACCTGCAGTCGCTCTTTTCTGGAATATAAGGCCTCTCAGTAATTCCACTGGGTACTATCGAGGTTTTGATAGTTGCAGAGACCAACGTGGGAACATTAGTTCAGGGGCTTCTTAGGGTTGTTTGTCTGGAAGGCTTTTAATATCTACGCTGCCAGGAATTAGAGCTGGAAAAGATACATCAGGCCATCTTGTTTCCATTCCGTTATTACTGGTCCCATTGTGTTATTATACAATTAACTGATTTTTCTTTTTTTTTTTTCCTTCTCTTGAGCCCAAGCTACGCTTAAATGCTTCATGCTGGAACTTCTGCCTCAAATTAAACAAGCTGCATGTTTTTGTCTCTAAGCTGCTTCTGAACATCCCAGCAATGTTATGTACACTACTTAGCAGCCTCAAGCAGCTTGAAGCTGAGATACAAAACCTAGGTAGCCAATTTTGCCACAGCCAGCGACAGCGACCACAAGAAGGTTCTTCTGCATCATCTATCCCACGCAAAGTTTTCAACAGCTGTCTCATGCTGCCATAAGTTGACCTCCTTGGCAGAACACAGGAATGGTGGCAGAACACGGGAAGAGGTTGCCCAGGGAGGGGGTTGAGGCCCCATCCCTGGAGACATTCAAGGTGAGCTCTGAGCACCCTGCTCTAGTTGAGGATGGCCCTGCTGGGGTTGGACCAGATGACCTCTTGAGGTCCCTTCCAACCCAGATAGTTCTATGATTCCTTTTTCCTCTGTGATACAGCTGGAAATGCTGCATTTGAGACTAGAGAAGCCTTTATTGAAAAAAATTCAGAAGTTAATGTCATGGCTCATCGTGTACTATGTGCATATGTAGAATACAAGGGAGAAGTCCTCGCTTTGCTGCTCTACTTGAAATCTATTGGTACGCCCAAGACCCAACTGCGTTGATCCTATTGGCTTTTAGAAAGGGAAGCAGAAGAAGCACAGCAATAGTAGCAGTAATGACACTAAAGATTCAGACAATCAAATGAGGGATGCCACTTTTAATGAAGTTTCACTTCATCCAAAGGAAAATAAACTGGATGAACTCCTTCCACAGAAGCAGTTATCTATTTCAGGTCAGCATAGCCTTATGTACACAACCTGTTAATGGATACTTGTACACCTGAAACAGTTTTGGTGCAAATATTATACAAAGTAAAATTCAGTGACTTTGATGATGATTCTCTTGCTTAAATAACCATGATTTACATTCCACTCTTTTTTTTCCCCTTTTATAGCTCTCTCTATATTGTCCATGCAAAAGAATAAATATGGTACAATAATTCCACATTATACCTATTGATAAACGTAGCAAAGTTTAGGTAGAGTTGGTTTAGATGTCCCATGAAAATCCCCCCCTCCCAATTTAATATAAAGAAATCCATGTTCCAAGATCCATGCAAAACAATCTAATCAAATTTCTATTTATGAGCTATTCAATTTATTAACTGAAATATTATTAAATGAAATCTTTTTCTTTGTTTTTGGAAAAAGGTAAAAAACCTGTTTGGATTTCTTTAAAGTCTTTTTGCATTATCCCCTTAAGAGCTGGAAGAGTTTATGGTTGTAATGGGAAGTCTTGACTGGTACAAGTGGTTTCTCTTTGGCCACTAGAAGTTATATTAGACAAAGGTATATCTTGTATGCCTCTTTCTATATCCTCTATATATTCTTTTCTCAAGACAATATACTCTCTGTTGTGACTATACTTACAACAGAGCACTCATATTCACTCAGACTACTTACATTGGTCCAAAACACAAAATTACACTTTTTGACCCCCCAAAATCACCAGAATATTCAAAATTTACCCATGCAGTTGTACATATTGGCCTCTAGCACCTAACCATAATCTTTTAACACACACCTCTAATACAGATGTATTTCTTCCACAGCAAGCTGAATTGTTTCTACTAATGTATTGTTTTCAACTGGGTAACACTTGTAACATTTTAAATACAAGGCAGATTTTTACTCTCTGATATTTCCATTCATTTTTTTCCAGCACTGTGAATATTTTTTTTTCTAAATCTGGTAACACTGTAACCTGTGTCAAATAAGAAAGGAATTATACTGATCTCTGACCTAAATCAGCATATGCCATGGTCTCTTAATAATAAAATGCAGCTCTTACAAGTAAGATGCATAAAAGGAGCTCTGTTTAACACCAGCTACAGTGATTTTTAGAGGCAAGGGTCGTGTTACCACAAGAAAAAGAATGTAAAAATTTAGGAGCCAGACCTCTGGCTTCAAAATCTTCAAGAGAATTATGAAGTACACAAATAACCCTGCACTAATTATTAAGTATGCAAAGTTTTCCAGAAGTATATTTAAGGAATTTCTTGAATCTGGACATGAAGGAAAAATTTTTCACAGTAAGAATTGTCAGCCACCAGAACAGGCTGCCCAGGGAGGGGGTTGAGTCACCATCCCTGGGTGTGTTTAAGGGTTGTTTAGATGTGATGTTGAGGGGTGGCCTTTGTAGAGTAGGATTAATGGTTGGGCTTGATGATCCCGAGTCTTTTCCAACCGGAATGATCCTGTGAATCATGGCCTGTATGTTGATCTGCAGGAAATAGTTCAGTGAGTTGTGGAATTTTTCCTAGAAAAATTTTCTTAGAAATTTTCCTAGAAAAGCCATGCATCTTTAGACCCACATGCTTCAAACTGACCTCCAGATCTATCCTTAGGCATCCAAATAGGGCTGTGAATTCTTCAGCTCTTCAGGATATGCTGTGACTGTACCTTACAACCTCAGAGGACCTTCTGCTTTAATTAAGCTCGCATTACAATTACTGAAGGGCCAAAGCCTTGCTGTCTGCCCTCTGGGTTTTTAAAGCCATTATGCCATGAAAGCTCAAGCCAGCAGACCACAGCAATTCGGTATGAATGGGATGGTGATCTTACAGGGCACTCCTCCGTAGATTACCTGCTTTTGAATTTCTTGTTAGCATCACATTGTTGCCTCATGCATTTATGCCTGGACAACATTTTAATTTTCTTTTTTCTAACCTCACCAATACTCATCTCTTCACGAGTTGTCAAATGCAAAAAAAAAAAAAAAAAAAGGCACTTGAGGAATAAAAGAAAAAAGAATAACCACCACAAATTCTCTGCAGAGTTTTATATTAAGTGTTAACAGCAGCTAAAATTTAGCAGCAACGCAACTACCTATGGCTATTCAAACAGAAAGAATTTCAACCTCACTGAGTGCAGTGACAGGCTGACAGTAGCCAAAAGGGAGTTCTCAGTAGTCATTAAAAGGACACGTAATGTAATGCTAAAAACCCCCTCCCTCTTTTAGCAAATGCAATGACATTTGCTCCCTCCTCCCCCGCTCTTTGCCGTGTAAATATGGCCCTTTCGCATCCAGGCAGGACTTTATTAACAGAGCAATTAGCTGAAGCTGCCAGAGCAGCAGGTGAGGCAAACAACTGGGTACTTTGCAATCCTGCATGGATGGCATTAATCGTTAGCTGTAGCCACACTGGGTTGCCACCAGAGCTCTCACTTTCTGATCCAGAGGCTAGACCTAATAATAATAATAATTCAGATACGGAGGACAAAATCAATCTAATTTCAGTGTTGGTTATTCTAACACGGGATAGATCTGACCTGCAGAGCAATCAGTGGAGAACTCAGTAGTGCCAGGGAAAGGATCATCTCTTTAGAAGTCCCTAGGGCATGGCCCCTATCATCTTATTTCTTCTATAACTGTTACCTGGAGGTAAAGACCCCGTGCAACAGGGAAAAATCTAAGGACCTATATCCCACACCAGTTTTGTGCTATAAACCCAGCTACATTTTAATTTTAAAACATTAGACTTTTCATTTATACTATTTTA
>JANHFX010001324.1:0-49301 GCA_027560015.1 Chloroceryle amazona
AATCCTGTCAAGAGTGCTTCATTACTATAAAAAACATCGTACTTGACCTCTTTTCTTCTCAGGTTTACCTGCACAGAGCATTTTCTGTAGTTCAGGAGAACATGTCAGTTGCAGATGAGAAGAAATATGAACTCTGAGTCTGGCTGTTGACCATGATCTAAAAAGCCACAGCAGTCTCAGGACATAGGGTCAATTGTGAGAGACACTTAATATTCTCAGGCTGGTTCATAGAAAGAAAATTATTTCTTTGTGAACAATGAAAATGTGCATGCATGTGCATAGGCTTAGTAGTCCAGAACTAGATGTGTAATAGGTGAGGTAGCATTTTAGGGAAGGGAGGAAACAATGAAGTGCTTAGGAAGGCAGAAAATGCTGTTTTTCTGTAATAAAATAGTATGTGTTTGGGGGTCAGTATTTCAGAGGCAGCTAATTTCATGGATATGTAGCAAACAGTATTTTTGTAGGTGCTAGAAAGATGCTCTCGTCTACTGCAAAACAAACATTAATCGAACTTTAACTTATTTGATTTGTTGGAGCTTTACTGTTAAAAGAATCCCAGAGACCAAGAGATGACCTAACACTTGAAAGAGACAGATGAATGGGACATCCAGTGTATGGACATTAGTTTTCCTTTGGGATCTTTTGGCTGTAGCACCCAAAAAGAACGTTTTCATTGGTTGTTGCTCAGTTAGAATTTGAGAGTATGGGGGGAAAAAAAAAAATCAATCAAAAATTACTGTGAAATGCAGTCTGCAAATATAAGATTTTTGGCCATCTTGGTTTCCTGATTCTCTATATTCTACGCACAATACTGTGGCCAGAACAAGCTACTGTAGATGTGAGAAGAAAATGCACATCTTCCTGATCTAAAGCACGTGTCTCAACCGCTCCATCTTTCCTCAAAATTTAGCCAGTGATAACACATTAAAACACTTAAGAGTCTATTCAGCACAGGGCTGTGTTACATCTGTATTCTGGCCTAGTCATTAAAATTCATGAGTTAAATTTGCCTACTACAAGGATTTTTTTGTTTGGATAGTCCACACAGGCTCATAAAACCCACCAGTGTTTTATGTTCTAGATCCAACTCTGCAACAATAAAGCTCCTTAGAATTACATATATATGAAACCAAACTAAATGCCACAATATGAAGAAAACTGTCAAAGCCCCACACTGTATTCTTAAACTGTCAACTTAATCATTCCCTGTAAGGGTAGTGTCTGTGAACTGGCTGAATTAAAGCAGATCATATATTTCATGACTAGAACCCCAGTAAAAATGAAGCATGATATGCAAATATTTTTGTCTCCGTTGAAGACTTTATACATAGCCTGAAAATTGAACATTACTGGAAAGAGGGGGTTTTTCGAGAATGGTAGTATGAATAAATCCTTAAACTAGACTGGTAGATATATAATAGACTGCCACTAATCCTTTTAGCTAATCCATCTATTTTATTATTCTCACCTGATAAGAGCTCTTTTTTTTTTCTTCACTTCTCATGAAAGATTTAGTGTCGGATTTGCATATTCTGCAGAAGACTGAACCATGTCCATAACATAATAAATACATGTAATCCTGCTGATGTGATAACCACTGTGAATGAGGTTTCGGACCTTGTGGCAGAGAATCTTCCGCAACAGCCACAGAGTGAGTCTGCACACAGGTAGTAAGTCTAGAAAAACTTCACTTCTACAATGGTTTGCTTTTAGCAATGACATTCAGAGTACTTAATGGAACAAAATGAAGTAACTAATGAACTTGTCTAATCAATTATGACAAGAACAGATCATAGAAGTTTCCCAGCTAAGATGACAACCATAAAAAAATGAAAGAATGAGCCCAGGATTATGGAGAATTTTTTTTTTTTTTTTTGTACCAATCTGATGTATATTCTCAAGCAAATTTACTTTACAAATATATGCATAAACACACAGGTACCATAGCTTATATGTGCAGGCTTGTTTTCACTCAAACCAGGACAAGGCTATAAGTTATACCATTTGAAGGTGAATCCTGCAACTACCTAGAGACTTTTTAACAAACCCTGTAAACTTGAAAATGCAGCAATGAGGAGTAATCACTGGTATTTCTGTATGGTATTTTCATTCTTATATTTCAACTTTTTTAAATAAGACTTATACTTCATATGTCCTCCGTGTTTTCAATTTTTCTGTTTGTCATGCTGTAATATTCCTGTTTTCAGTGCTGTTTTAAACTAGACAAACTCCACAGCAATACAAAACAATGCAGCAGTGATGGTGCAGAGCTTGGTGTGTGCCAACTGCTTGGGTACTTATCCAGCATCTCAGACAGACCTGGGGGGTTACATTCAAGTTCTTCATGTCTTCCACTGCATGAACACTACCTGAGCTTCTGGGTTTCAAGGTGGTAGCTTTGCAGGAGGAGTTACAGTGGTTTCCAGCAGTAGGTGCCCATGGCCTTTCTTCCAGATACTCCTTCAGAGAGGAAATTTGAATGAGACATGTAGCAACTCCTGAGTTTCTACAATTTACTTTCTCACATATCAAGATAATTTGTGATTTTGTGAATAAGCCCTAGACTCCAGTAGTACAACACTTGTCCCATTCAGCCTCAACCTTGCTGGGATTATGGCAACCTCTGTCAGAGGAGCAAGTAGGAGGCTGGGAGCGATGACTCTTGTAGCTGTCCAGATGCCAAATGTGATGCAACAGGTTGAGAACATCTGTGAGCTGCACTTGAGGAAATGATGATTCTGCAGGTATCTGCTTAGAAGTACAGCTAAAAGGACATTCTTCCACTGGGGGAGTCCTAAATGTGATGTGGTATTAGATTTATTGTCATATGATATTATTTAATTTAATAAAATAGGCTAATGGAAAAAAGACCTATTGTGGCTTAACTTCATCTGGCAACTAAGTACCACACAGCTGCTCACTCACTCCCCTCTAGTGGGATAGGGGGAAGAACTGGAAGGGTAAAAGTGAGAAAACTTGTGCGTTGAGGTAAAGACAGTTTAGTAGGCAAAGCAGAAGCTGTGAAGAGAAACAAAGGAAATAAGGAATTCATTCATTACTTCCCATTCTCAGGCAGGTGTTCAGCCATTCCCAGGAAGGCAGGGCTCTACCATTTGTAAATTACCTGGGAATAAAAATGCCATCACTCCTAACCCCCCCCCCCCCCCCTTTCTTCTTCTTTCCCCAGTTTTTACTGCTGACCATGA
The DNA here is from genome assembly GCA_027560015.1 of Chloroceryle amazona. Classification (NCBI taxonomy): domain Eukaryota; kingdom Metazoa; phylum Chordata; class Aves; order Coraciiformes; family Cerylidae; genus Chloroceryle; species Chloroceryle amazona. The sequence goes on from JANHFX010001324.1 coordinate 3,207, forward strand.
CATCTTATGGTATAGAACATCCCTCTGGTCAGCTGGGATCAGCTGTCCCCACTGTGTTCCCTCACAGCTTCTTGTGTACTCCTAACCTACTCACTGGTGGTGTGATGTGAGAAACAAAAAAGGCCTTGACTCTGTGTAAGTACTGCTCAGCAGTAACTGAAAAATCCCTGTATTATCAACACTGTATTCAGCACAAATGCAGAACTAGGATAAATAAACTAAAAAAGACTCCTCATAGCTACATGAGATAAAAGGTAAGACAGCCTTAGTAAGATTTCCTTTAGCTGTAGGCTTTTCTTCTGAGTTGTTTAAAAGCCAAAGCAATGGATTCCATGCAGAGTGTAGCACAAAATCTCTTTCCCTTTCCTTTACCACCTTCAGATAAAGCTGCTGAACTTTGCAAATAGCAGGGCATTCTCCAGGTAGATAGGTGACAGCAAAAAGGACTTAATGTAAACAGAAAATATGAGAAAAGCCTGGTGTTTCTGTAAATCCTTTTCATGCTGTAGCCAGAGAACATGGCAGTTGTCTCTTGAGATTCGTCACCTTAAGAAAATCTGGAGCCTTTCCCTTCTCACAGCTCTGATGTTCTTTCTTTCCCATGCCCACTCTCCATGTCCCCTGTTTACTATGCCCTGTCTTAGGTTTCCAGTGTGAATGAATCTTTGACCAACCTTCCTCATACCTTTTGCTGTGCCATTTAGTTCTGTCAGGTCTGAAGTGCTTTATGGATTTTATTTGTTTACATATCTCCAATGTGAAGATTACTCTGTGAAAGTTCTCAGAGTGTCCTGAATGAATGCAGGAGCTCAGCTCCTCCTTCAGGACTCTTTATAATTGATGTATTTTGGAAGAAAAAAAAGGTGAGGTTTTTTGTCTTGTAGACTATCTGGGAAAGTCTTATTTTCTCACTGTAAATATTAGAGCACCTGTCACTTTTGACCAGTGAGGCAGCTTACTGACAGGACTATGGTTTCTGGTGTATGTAGTAAACTCAGTCTGAAACTCATACGCTGTCCATCACATTGTTATTACAGCCATACATTTAAATAATATGTATCCATTTCAAATAAGTTGCATGGTTTTGGTCTTGCATTGCTTTTCTGCAGCACCTGGGATCCATCAAATTATTATACAGCTGGTTAGATGTAAAATACTTTTGTGCACTCGTTGCCTGTATTTTCTGTTTCTGTGAATTGTTGGTGTTTTATTGTCTCCATTCAAATAAGCAAAATTTTAGTACTCCATATTTGGATTGTGTGGACAGCTTACTTTGGCAACTTACATCATCCCCACTAATTTTCTGTTATAGAGGGTATTAGGTGACAGTTTACAAAGTGACTCTGTCATTAATTAGACTCATTATGACAAGCAATAGTGTAACTTCTCATAAGTATAAATCGATACGCAAACAGGAATTAACATTATTCTGTTCATATGTTATTGAAAATAAATTTTATTTATTCTTAGAAGTATAGCATCACTAGTTTTCATGTTATTCTTCAACTCCAACTTGTTTTGAATGCTTGCCTTGGGTTTTTTTTTTCAAATAAGAGGAGCTAATTGGAGGGAAGAGTTTGTCTCAGAAGCTGAACCAGATGGTGATCAGGCCAAGAAGGACGTGTACTCCTGCACTCTGCTTGCCCTCCCTCAGACTGAAAGCAGTACATCACCACTAGTAAGCCAACTTCCATGACCTCAGTATTCAATGATGTTTTTCTTACAGTCTTACCATTTTTCTCAATCCCATAATTTTTTGAAGCCCTGCGCATAATTTTGGAATAGCTGAGTTTAGCAAAGGAATAGTGACTAGTGTGAAAGTCCAAGCTGTTTTGAGAACATAGGAAAGGCTTTCTTGCTTTCTGCTCCTTATAATGCTTAGCATACTGACAGTCTTTCCTAGAGCAATTCAGGCGTTCCAGTCAAGGGATAAAAAAAGTAATCAATCCTCTCTCACTGTCTGCTTTATCAAGTATTTTATTTTTTGATGAAACAATTGTTGTTGTCTCACTCCTGGTGGAATAATTCAGGACTTTTACTGATTTTGAACTTCATGAACCAATACCTTGCCTTCTTTGTGTCATCAACTGTCAGGTCAATAACATTGTTTCAGGGCAGTGTGGTAATGAAGCTCATGTAGCTTCATGATAAGGAGTGCGTTTGCCATCAAGAAGAGTATGTTTTAGGACAGTCTTAAATGAGGTTGGCAGGCAGAATCTCAGCTCCTAAAGGCAGTTTGCTGTGGGATTACATGCCATTTGAGCAGTGATGTGTTTGTTGACAAATGTGACATAAAGAAATTTAGGAGGAAAAAGAAACCACATTTTCTTAAAACATTTTAGATCACTTTGTGGTCTAACCACATGCTCAAAAACTTCCTGAGCTGGAAACAGTCTCCAGATGACCTACAGGCTTTAAAACTTACCAAAACAAAAAGTTCTCTACCACAAAAGCATTCCAATGGTTGTACTCTGGTAGAAAATAGTTTCTCATCACACGCTTTAATACTGAAAAATGTCCTGTTTCCTTGTCACCTTTTCTTCTTAAGTATAAAATATGAACTTGTTATAGTTTAACATAGCTTTTGGCTTATGGGATATCTTTGTATACACAGCAATAAATTGGGACATACAGTAAAACTTTTAGGTAACTTGCCAAATTATCTCAATGTCAGCTAGGCACAACTGTTTTTCTTGGCATCAATTTCAATAGCATTTAAACTGCATAATGCACATTTCTAGCATCTCTTTTGTAGAAATAGGAGTTTCACTGGAAAACTTCAACCCACTGGGAATCTGTGGAATAATTGACCACCATGTCCAACAGTAATTTCAATTTAGCAATATAATTTATCCATGATTTCAGTGGGGCTTTGAGCTAGAAGATTTATCATTCAGACTAACATGGGTAGAGACTTCTTTTTCCTGATCTTTAACCTGCATGCTTTCTTTTATAAGCCACTACTCTGAGAGCAGCAATACTTCCACCATAAAAGACCTTACTGTACATTTCCTTGGGATTTTTGGTTTCTTTGAACATAATGCATTGTACATTTTATATTTCTCATCTGTACTGTTAAGTGTGTCTGTACTGTAGTCAGATGTCGATGTATGTCATTTAGACTGACCTGGCTTTAAACCAAATACCTTGGGTCTGCTAATCTAGAGCTGTGCATAGTTTACATAACCGTCTGAAAAAACTTGGCTCTACGGTCCCAGGGTGACATTGTTATCGATACTGGAAGTAGCTGGTCTAAACTCAGTTTGGGGGTGTTCTCATGAACACACCTGTGATTACAGGGTAATCTACTCTTAACTAGTTAAATGTTTATTGAAATCCAAGCTAACATTCCTCTAGTCCTCTCGGTCCTGTGTTGGCAGTTCAAAGGGACCCCAAATGGGATGCATGTTACATTTGTATGAACCTATGAAATATCAAAGCAGAAAAAAATGATCGAATTTTAATGCTTCTTAGCTTAATATTATGAAAGTGTTCACTGCTTATAAATACACTTGTGCAGCTTGTGCAACCATCTATAAGCTTTAATAGGCAGAAATCTTCAAGAATTGTGATCACAGTCACTAATGAACTGCAACCATTCCAAGTCTCTGCAACCCTTCTTATCTCTGCTCATCTGAGAAGATAAACATAGGACATCTTTAGTCCAGGTCCCTCCAATCAGAAGTTACATTGTATAATGAATGTATTTTTCACCAACTGACCAGGATTCTTTCTGAAAGTCTCCCTCTACTATACAAGAAATGTAGTCATTCTGAAGGATTTATCTTGATGTTTTTCAAAGTTCTTTACTTAACTCATTTTTATAAGTCTATTTACATCAGTTCCTAAAAAAATAAATTTTTTGGCAAAACCTAGAAGTTAAAACAGTTCAACAGAATGGTTTCAGCTTTTCTGTGAAGATGAGTATCCATCTAAAATAAAAACCACAGTAAGTATCAAGGTCAAAAAGGAGTTAACTGTTTTCCAATCTTCTTCAACCTGTCAACTTTTAAAATATAGATTGACAGTGGAAGTAGAAACCTGCAGATTTTAGACCAACTGGCAGCATATTTTTTAATATGACAGTTTTATATTCCTTAGAAATAGTCTGCAGACCTGCCAGTGTTGAATATCATTGTGCTGGAACTCAGACTGAGAGGTCTGGTTCTTGGGGTCCATTTTTATCTCTGCAGGAGTTATCCCGTGCTTCTTGTTAGTTGTCTTTCTTTTGTTTAAGCTTACTTATCTGTAGAACTGGGGTATTTAGATGCATACTTCTAAGAGTTGTTGTTAAGCATCTTTCAGAGAAACACTGACATCTTTTAGAGTAAAAGGCTAAGTATATTACAAATAAAGTAAATGTGATTTACTTAATAAAGCAAGTAAAACTGAACTCAAGGTTTAAAAAAATTCAGCAATGGGACAAACTATACCTGACACTTGCAGTTCTGTAAGATGAAGTGGGTGCTGTAAGGATTCTTTTAGTGCCTTTTTAGATACTTTCCAGCAAAATCTCATAGGATGGTTCCTGAAGTATCGCTTATTTCCTTTTAGAAGCAATGCATGCATTCAAAGTATTTCCCTGACTGTGGGAAATATACTAATCACATTTCTATAATATATTAAAATTTTTTTTTTTTAGTTTTATATCAGTACATGCTTATGTGGTACAGGCTCCTGCTTTCTGCTCCCAGCCTTCCTGATTTTCAGATCTATTGCACATAACACCTCTGTGGTTCTGCTGACGTCTTTGCCTGAACCTTGTGGCATGTTTTTTATACACTTTGTTATAGCTGAACACAATAGAGATTTGTGTTGGTTTAGAATTAAGTGTACAATTAACTGTTCTCTCCAACAACATAAATGGTACTGATTAACTTTTTCTTTCTATGTAAAGATAAATCACTATAAGCAATTCCTGTTTCTTTGTGCCACATAATACATCAGCCTGAATACTCAGTTATACAAAATACAGCAATCAATCGTGTCCACTTTCCCACTTTTCTTTTTTTGAAAATGAAATTAGTAAGTGAATTAGAGGCTACATTTTACAACTTGATCTTTTTAGAGTGTTATTTCATTAGGTAGATTCTATGCTATTTGGGAATGAATGGGACTGAGCTGTTGCCGATACATTGGTTTGCTACTCTGATCCATAAGAATTTCTGTGCTAATTATTCTGACTCAATGCTACAAGTTCACTTTTTCTACCCAGAAATCTATAGTGTTATGATCTGTTGCTTTTGTCTCATCATAGAAAATCTATGAAGACATAAGGTGCCTATCTTTCTGCATAGTCACTACTTGGAATATGAATTACCTAATGCAAAAAAAATAAGATCTTTGGAAAACTATTTCCATACCAGATATTTCATACTGTGAAACTATTGTGCCCTTGTGTCATTTTTTTCTATCTTTGACAAAGTTTAGTGCTTATTTCCTTTGTTAACTGATGAGCAGTACATGTGGTTTTGTATTGCCTTGTGTAAATCAAATCAACACAAAACTAATGAAATCCTTGAACACTGGTCCCTTCCCTCATTGTGACTCTTGTTTCCTGTGCCTTGAATTTTTATAGTATGTGAAATGTGAAGCAGATATGCAACATACAAGTTCTAGTATCACTTGAAACAGAGTCTGTGGAGAGACTGATCCAGAGCTTTGAACTCCTTGATCTAGATGTTTCAGTAACTTGCCACACACAGCTTCTTTCATATGTCTCTCTCTTTGTCACACCATTCCTATACATACAAATGAATTAGGAATTTCCAGTGGAAAACCAGGCATCATTTGTCTTCTCTCCCATTTTCCTGCAATAACATAGAATGACGTTTTTCTGTAAGTAATACGTGTTGCTTAAAAAAAGGTGAATATCTCTATGTTGTAATTGATTGCAAAAGAGATAAGGCCTTTTATTGGACCCACCACAGACTTAGGACTTCTGAAATACAATACACACCCTTCAGCAAAGGTCAGATACACTCCTGTGCAGTGGGTTAGCACAAACTTTATCACTGTTTAAGTGCCTCATAAATCTTGACAACAGGAATTTTCTCTTTATGGGGATAAATTTTACCTAACTCAAAGTACACCTTGTAGAAGGTGTTTGGAAGGGTCGTTGAACTTTGATTATAGTTCGGAAGTTGAGACCAGTGCAGGTAAGGATACTGCAATCCAGTCTTTATTATTCAGCGATCATAACGCTTCATTTGTTAATGAAGTTCAAAAGATATAGATGTGACTTACTAGACTAGACACAAGGTGTTCCTGCTTGCCTACTGCAGATTTGCCATTGTTCTGTGCACAGACAGGGTGTGTCACTTAACTTTTGGAGGTAGGAAAATGTACAATAATATGCATAAGAATATTTAATTTGTGCCTAGTATGGAAGCAGATACTAATGAGTTAATATGTCTGAAGCTGTATCAGGTATAAGTAATATGCAAAAGCAGCTTTCATGGTGTTTTTTCCTTAAGGCATTGAAAGCCATGTCTACATTGGATGAATTTTCTTTTCTCCATATCACCTTTTTTAATCTTAGGGGGCTAGAATTCAAACTGTGCTTATGGATTACAGCTGATCACAATCTGTCAGACTTGTATAATCCTGACTATGCAAACATAATTCTGATCCTATGTTTCTAGAAAAACTGCTTGTGGAAGCAAGTTTTAAAATTTATTTTCAATTAGAATTTAAGCTTGAGATTCAAGTTTGCACTAAGGAAATTCAAATGCACAATTTTACTTACAAGCCAGATACGTTGGGATCACCAAGTTAAATCAATCAATCAATCAGGCAAGTTTTTTATAGGAAATAGTCATTACTTACCTGGGTCTAACAGTCAATTTAGAAGCACAAAATATTGTCACAAATTTTATTCCTCTTCCATATCTTGTCAGTTGTTTGCTTTTTAAGGCTGGATTTATTTACATTTAAGCTATTCTGGAATCATAGAGCCGTGGAATCATAAGGTTTTGAAGTACACCCTCAGACTTCTCGTGCCCAAAGCCTCTACTCAAGTAGGGTCACCTAGAGCAGGTTGCCCAGGAGAATACCCGGTAGGTGTTTCAGTATCTTCAAGGATGGATACTCCATAACCACCCTGGACAACATATTCCAGCATTTTATCACCCTCACAGTAAAAAGGTGTTTTCTTATATTAAGATGGAATTTCATGTGTTTGAGTTTGTGCCCATTGCCTCTTGTCCTGTCACTAGGCACTACTGAGAAGCAGTCTGGATTAATCTTCTTCCTTCCATGTTCTGGTGCCTGGGGTTATTCCTCCACAGATGCAGGACTTGGCACTTCCCTGTGTTGAACTTCGTGAGATTCCTGTTGGCCTAATACTGCAGCCTGTCCATGTCCCTCTGAACAGCAATCTTCTGCATCATTTCTCTACTTGCCATATCATCTGAAAAGTCACTGCAGGTGTACTCTGTCCCATTGTCCAGGTCATTAAAGAGGTTAAATGGTAAGGACATGTTATCAACCCCTGAGTTACACCACTAGCGATTGGCTTGCATCTGCACTTTCTGTGGCTGACGACACTCTTCTGGGCTCAGCCGTTTAACTAGTTTTCAATCCACCCCATTGTCACTTACCTAACCTGTACTTAATCAGTTTATCTATGGGCATGTTATGTGACAGAGCATCAAAAGCCTTCCTAAAGTTGAGGTAAACACCATCTATTGCTCTCCTGTTATCCACCAGCTAGTCAAGCTATCAGGTTGGTCAGGTAACCCATGCTGACTACTCCTGATAAATTTTGTATCCTTCAGGTGTCTGAAAATGGTGTCCAGGATTATTTGCTCCATCACCTTCACAAGCGTGCAGGTGAGGTGGACCAGCTTGTAGTTCCTTGGGCCCTCCTTTCCTTTTTGAAGAGAGTCATGACATTTGATTTCTTCCATTCCTCAGGAACCTCTTCCAATCACCATAACCTTTCAAAGATAATCAAGTAATGATGTCAGCCAGATCCCTCAGCAATCATGGCTGCATCCCATCAGGTCCTATAGACTTGTATATGCCTGGTTTGTTTAAGTGTTTCCTAACCTCACTCTAATCAACTGAGGGTAAGTCTTTCTTGCTCCAGAAATAAGTCCATTAAAACTAAGACAGAGCAGCATACAGCCATCAGTATTAAGCCAATTGATTTAATATAATGGGGCATTCAGAATATTTTTTTCCAGCAGAGAAATTCTGGAAGGTGCTGAGCATCCAAAATTCCTCTGGCAGCTTCTTGACATCTGGATTCTGTACCACCGTGTAGGATCAACCTCTCCAGAGTTGCTAATGAATTTGATGTATAAACTTGAGGAATGAATCTTTTAGATATGACATATATTTTGTTTGTTATTTTATGCTACTTTATACTTGATCTGTTCCTCAAGGTCAGTGTTCTTTTCTGTTTTTTTAAGATAAACAAATCTGTATCCTTCTTTGACCAGGACATTACATCTTAAAAGTATGTGTGACAGAGCTGCAGTTTACATTACATCGGTTTCAACAGCTGGTTCTGATAGCCAATAGGAAAGGAGCACAGTGTTGTTCTCTGCCTGGATTTATGACTGTGCCTTCATCATTTCTATAATTCTTTATTGCAGAAATGTCCTGGGAAAGTTTTTATCTGACTAGGGTAGGTGATAACACAGTGGTCATATCACTGTGAAAAAATGATAATGTTGACGTGCAATGAGCAGGGTTTGCAAGCTGTTGTTTTCCCTCCACACTGAGCTTGTGCCCTTTACCAAAAAGGACATTTTTTACACTGTTCTGAAGTTTCCATGCTAGGCCTTTAACAGAAAGAATTTGTGACAGTTATCCAGGCAATTTGGTATGACTCTATATATTTATACTGCTGCTTTTTTTCACAATCTTTTTGTGTATTGTTTTGTTAATCTTCTCTCACTTTTCAGTTGGTCCATTTTGACTTTCGGGAGTTTTCCCATTGTATGGTCCCATAGACCAAAAATCTTGGGCTAAAATCTTGGTCAGTAAACAGAATTTCTGGTGGGAAATGAAAAATTTTAGAAATTCCCCAAATAACAAGAAAGCTGAAAATCTTTAAATTTCATTGTGACTTATTTTTTAAACATAGTACTGTATGTAATATTATTTAAAATAGTGGTGGCACAAAAGGAATCAAAATTAGAAAGCTCAAACTAAATGCTTTCTTTAAAAAAAACCAAAACAAAACAAATAGGGATACCAAACTATAAGAAACTGTAATGTTTCATTTAAACAGGTTTTTTTCTGTTGTAAATATATTAGAATTGGCAAATAATTTTAACTGTAGTAATTTCTCACTAGGAAACCGATTCTTTTTAATCATTGTTATTAAAGAATAGCTATTTAATATTGGTAGCCACATTCGCATAGATTTTTGCATGTTTGGTTTTTTGTGTGTGTGTTTTCTTTTTGTTTTGCATGATTGTTTTGTGTGATTGGCGAGTGGTTAGGAAAAGGTCTCTTACATTTACAAGGTGTTTCATCCCTACTCCCTAGTCTGTTCTTCCACTTCTCTCAGCCATTTAAAAGAAATTCTAGATATGCTTAGAGAAGGTCATTTCTATGTGAAACTCTGATGGGAAGAGCTGGCAGTTTGTGACAGAGACAGAAACTGAGCTTTGCAGTCTAGTCCTTGGCTTTAGGGAAACAATACCATCTTTTAATAAGGAGCTTTGCCATAGGTGGCAGGCAGTGAGTGAGAATTAGTAAAAACTGGACAACTTGCTGTTTGTTTTATTCTGATGGCTTACATTTTATACCTGTAGCATCAATACTGAAATACACTTACACCCGTGATATTAAATGAATCCATAGTGTCAGCCATAAACTCTTTACTGTTTAGAACCATTTTATTTCATTGTTAAGACACTTCCATGACATAGCATGTGTTTGGCTTCCCCTCTCCCCCAGTTATTCCCAGTCTGACAAAAGTAGTTAATGAAACGCTGGCCTCCACTTGGCATTGTAAATAGATTTACTTCTCTACTTCAGAAAGCTACCATTGTAGTGAAGCAATGAGAACTTCCGTCTATTATTCGTAAACTGCAGGGGGCTAAATAATCTATTGCATTGTAAACAGCACTCACACACACAGATATTCACATATACTGCAAAAGAATTTGTGCTTTGTCTAGAGTAAAATGAAGTCCCAGAGGTAATTTGTATACTGTGTGGGAAATAATGTCTCCTGTAGAAAATTTATAGCCATGATTGTTTAAAAGAAATGAAAAATATAGTGTTAAATGTTTTTAACAAAAGCATTCAATTGTTTCATATTTTTCATCTGTCTCCTACCACTGACAATTTATAAAAGTTATAAATCCTGGACATAATTTTAGGTCACTTCATAGGAACTAGCTTGACTAACTCAAATATATTGGTTTGGTCACATTATAAAGTGATTTATTGAATATCCATTTAATTTGAATTTGTTGCTGGCCTACACTGAAATTAATAAGAGTTTATACTAAAGTTCATAAAAAGCCATTTGGGAATAGCATTAGAAGATATTAGAAATAATTGTTTATTTCAGTCTATAACTAACAATAAGAATTGCCCAAGAAATAGCAGATTATTTGTCATTAGAAGGGTCTTTTCCACCCTTATTTCAATGTAACTGAATGCTATAGATGTGATGACTAAATAGGCAAAAGCCTGTCACTCAAGTCCTGAGACATCCATTCAGTTTTTTTTCTGGGGTGATACTATCAGCCTCCTTATATGACCCTGAAGTGGTTGGGCTGGAGGCCTGAAATGGATTAATCATAATAATAGTTATATGATCCCTTGCATGCTGTTTCCTATAGAAATTGCCATCAGCATGCTTAGTCTAATGAGTTTTCTCATATGTTATGATGAATTTACAGTACAGCTAAGCATCATCTTCATCTATATAGAAAAGTTTCTACTCATTTTATTTAATCAGAACTGATCATGTTGTGTAGTTTTTGTGGGTTTTTCTTTTTTTTTCTTAAAAGAACAGTGTATGGTTTTCCAACCTGCTCTCTGAAAAAGATTAGAAATAATCTGTTTCGACTTGTCTTTTCCTCTGCTTATCCCAGAGTCCTTAGCACACTTTCAGGGAGGTGGATCAAAATCCACTCTCTTACCTTTCCTGTCCTTCTCCTTTCCAGCTGTCCTTCCCTTCTGAGATCTCTGACAACATCTCTTTGGAGTTTTGGACAATTAACAGCAAGTGCACAATTTCCTTTTTACTTTAGCTTCTCTGTCAGTAAAAGGAGCATAAAACCAGCTTGCCTGTTCCACACCAGCTGTGAGCCAAAGCTCATGCTTATAAAGCACTTTAAGCTCCGTACATGCTAATATCAGATAAGAGTAGTTTAGTGATTAATATTTCTTTGGATTAATTGATAATAGGAAAAACTGAAGGTGAAGATAAAATTTAACCATTTGGACGTGTGGATTTGAGAAACTGTGTTATTTTCATCCACTGACTCTTTTCTGCTGAGGTGAATTTTATCCCTGAGGAGAGGAAAGAAAAAATAAAAATAAAAAATCCAGCAGCAACACCGAAGAGAAATCCTGTAATATACAGGGGAAAAAAAATATACATGCCTTTTAGATGCTTCATCCATTTCACCTCAAGTCTGAACCCACTTTTCCTTTATATGAGACTGCCATTAAAGGATTAAAACTCAAGATGCTTATGGTCCTGCATTCATCATTTAAGGGATGCTGGGAGTCAGAGAGGAACACTAAATTGCTTTTCTAGTGATGAGCCAAAGCTATCATTCACTGCATTGGTTTTGGACTAGGAAAGGGGTTTATTTTAACTCTGTATTTGAAGAGATTCCTCTCAGTGGTTTTTTACTGCATTTAAATCCCTTACTTTTATCCAAGGAGCTCATTAAGGCCCAGAGCAGCTTTTTTTGTTGGGCTTTGAGGAGAGCTGGGAAGTGTAGATGGATGGGGCAGACACAGCCAGGTATTTCCCTGCAAAATATCTATCCAATAGTTATTCAACCTCTCTTGTTTAGTTAAACTAATAATTTAAAGATATCCATCAGACATTTTTCAACAAATCCGTCACTAAAACAATTGTGTGCTTCATAGTTTCCAAAAGCTTCCACAAAAGTCAGCAGATTTATGATTTAAAAAAAAACACCCTATCACATTCAACAGCTTGCAAAAATAAACTTCCTTCCAAATTTGATGATCCCAGATCGTGGTGTAGGCTTGTTTAAAGAGCAGTTACTACATAAAGCTATTGTAACTGTTCAGTTGAAAGTTGCTTTTTGTTTCAGTGAAATGCTCACACTGAGTCTCTACATCTGTTTGCTCTTGTATTGCACTTCAGCTATGCTTGCTCACAGCACTAAGTGCAGCTCATTGTGAATAGGCTGTGTAAAAGCTGACCTTTAGCAAAGAGGAAATAATCCTCAGCCCTTGAAGATGTAGAAACATACACAGAAATTAATCATCACTTCTCTAGTGGCTCACCAGGCCTTCTGGGGTTGAACTATGGTTTTGGGATCTAGTCCTAACCTCACAGGGTCACAGTTCTTCCCACAAACCACTCTTGCTCTTGAGAAAAGTAATAGTGAGCAGTTCCAGAAAGGGGGCAGATTTTTTTATCTCCAGGTACCCAATCCAGTCTCCCAGGTAGGATTATCTCCATGATACTCTTAGATTTTTAACTTGATGGCTGAAAGTGATGTGAGGAAAATTCAGTACTAGACCAAATCCAGTATCTGGTTGAAGATAGTGTGCAAAGTTAACAGGGTCGTTATTATCTTCTCACTCTTTCTTATTAAAAGAGAAGTGCTCCCTTCTTTGCATAAATAATCCTCATTTGCCTAATGCATGTATTTGCCTTTATGGTCCCAATGTTCCCCTACCCCTTAGGGAGCTAACTCTACTTCAATCAAAAGATGGCAGCAACGTTTGAACTTGCTCACTGGCTAAAAATAACAGTGTAAACAAAAATGCTTTCAGTTGCTCAGCAAACCATAGGCCATAGAATGCAACATACTACTTGGAAATATAACCTCAGTAAAGTCAGGAAGCTAAGATATCTCTCAGAAAACATAATTAGACTCTCTTAGGTATCTTTAAAAAATGTTGTTATGTAATCAAAGTGGTCAGGAATTATTCATAGAATGGTTTGTAAGGGTATTGGAAAGTGACACTTCATCAGAATGACAACTTTGTTTTCCAAAGCTTCAATAAAACTTTCTACAGCACAGGTACTTTTAATCCAAGGCAGAATTCGGTGGTACTAGAACTGCTATGGAAAATGTGTGATGAGATTGAGCCGCTCTGAATATTGTTGTTTTCTATTCATAGCCATTCTTTTTCTAAGATGATCTCAGCTTTTGATTGCTCAAGCTAACTCACTGTGTCTATTAGGAGAAATATAATCACCTTGTACAGAATTACAGCTCTCTCAGAGGACTGTTTCTCTACTATTCCCAGCATCAAGATGGATATTGGCTTTAAAATGAGCAGAGTCTGACCATTGAATTCCTTCTGCCTGTTAACTCTGTGGTATCCAAGGTTTAAACTGGCAGTTCTGAGAATGCTCAAGGACAAGTGAAGGTATGGGATCACTAATTATCTTGTTTCCTTAGGACCCTCTAACCTTCCCCAGTTACTGCTCGGTTTTAATGGAATTAATGCCTATTTAAATAGTATTTTAAACAGATATTTAATTTTGGATTTTTTTGTACTTTTGACGGCAATGGGAATAGGGGAAGGGAAAGGCTTTCTTAAGTAGAAAAAGTATTTTACATTATAATTTACCATCCTTATAATCAGTGGTGGTAGCACTCAGCACTGTGAAGAAAAAACACACTAGAACCATGCATTAGTATGTGGTATTATTAATCCTAATGTGGAACTTAATGGTTAGAGACTGTAGCTGTTTATTTTTACTTCACTTTTTGTTTGTGGTGGTGGTGGTGTTTTTGTTGAATGTTACAGAATCCTTCCTACTGAGATGAGGAAAGGAGTGCGTTGGAAAGAAATGGCCATCAAGAGCTTTTCCTTGGATTGCATCTGCACTTAGAAAACGAGCCTACTCCTGAACAGAGGTGTTGGAAAGACTACATTAATCTTTGTGGGGTGCTCAGATGTGGCACACAAAGCACCTGTATAAGTGGCTGGAGGCCAGGGCTAGGCAACTTAGTGTTTTCTTTGAACTCAGGTTTTTGCTTTGTGACCTGATATGAGGGAATACACCAAAAATACATGTTTTAATTGTTAAGCTTGTGATTGCAAAATATAGGTTTATCTACAACAGAGCCATGATAGAACTGAATAAGAAATAGAAGCTTCGCTGTCCTTGCTTTTCTTCACACAGTAGAATGAATGTTAATTACATGAGGATTTGAACAAAAATTGTTGAGAAGCAGATAGGAAGGTAACTGAAGAATTTTGTCAAGAGTACATTTCTGTGATGTGACCCCTCTGCCAGATAAAATTCATAGTGGGATATAGTAACACATGATTTTCCTCATAAAATAACCAAACCCAGCTTTTAAATGCCTGCTACAAAGACTTCATTGAACTAGAACTGATCTCAGTGTCACTTTCCTTTCAAGGATATCTATTGCACACATTTTCTTGACTGAATGCCTACTGTATTTTTGTCGTATGCTAACATCTGATTTGATGAATTAAATACTTCATAGGTGTTCCTGTCCCCAGAAAAAAAACAGAACAAAACATGCTTGGACTTCAGAGCAATACCTAATCATGCTACAGACAAGTCATCGCACTTTTAAAAACATAAATGGTAACAAATATAAAAAACTAAAAATATCTGGAGTGCCAGTTCTGGCGGTGAATTCTCACAGATCTATTAACAGAGAAAAACTGACACCCTGGTTTTGTGCTAAACATTAACAGCAGCACACAGTTACTGTTACTCTGAAATATTGACAATGTAAATCCAGAGGTGATAGATATGTTTCTACTGTTTGGATTTTCAGTATTTGTTTGCCATTTCATTCTCCCACCTATAATCTGGAGATTTATGGCAGAGTAAACGTATTAATCCTAACAATATTTTCATTTGTAAGCTGGACTGGCTGTCGATAAAACATCAAAAGAAGTACTTGGTCTTCAAGGGACACCTGTTAAAAGAGGGTTCATGCGTCACAGAAAATTGCCAAAGTAAAACATTTTTATTGTGCTGTTTGATGGCAGTTGACACTTTGGAATCTTGCAAGTCTCCCCAGACCTCAGGTAGCTGTAGACTTAAAACTTCTAAGCATTTTTGTGTGTACATCTTTTCCTGGTGTGCATTTCAGTAAGGTCTTCCTTCATCTTTTGTGTTAAGCAGACATGGCTTTTAGATCTAGAGCTACAGTCGTTTGCCCAAATACAAAAAGTCTTTACAGAGTTGGCTGAAGTGGGTTGATGTCGGTGAATATGCCTCATATACTGTGGACCTAGTCCAAAGCCCATTAAAGTCAACTGCAATCTTTCCACAGACTTCTGTGTACTTTGCCTCAGATCCTTGGGGCAGAGCACTGCCACTGTGAGTCATGTGAGTGTATTTGGCCCCACAATTAATTAAAATGAATCAGGTTCCCCAGACTACTTGTGAGATCAAAATGGTAATGAATATGACAGTGAGGAACCTGTGGTGAATATTGTCATTACCATTAAATTTGTGATACTGAGTTAAAGATTAAAAGGTACATCTCTTTAAATTTTAAGTAGTTTTAGTGCAGAATGAAATCGTGATAACTGCAAAAATGTATAAAATTTAAAGCACTAGAATTACAAACATAGCATTGAAGTAAATGATCTGAACTTCAAAAATACT
Source organism: Chloroceryle amazona (assembly GCA_027560015.1). Classification (NCBI taxonomy): domain Eukaryota; kingdom Metazoa; phylum Chordata; class Aves; order Coraciiformes; family Cerylidae; genus Chloroceryle; species Chloroceryle amazona. The sequence continues at coordinate 19,009 of JANHFX010001324.1, forward strand.
CATTCCTTTGGATACTAGGATAATAATTTAAATTTTTGTATCTGAGTGCACCTTTTAAAAATGGTCTTTTTTCCTGAAGCTTAAATGTCTTGGCAAGAAATAGATTTGGACTTACAGGACATGGATTTTATGTTCCATTTATGTGCAGGATTTCTAGGTGCCAGACCCTGCGCCTTCAGAAATGAAAGTTGATTCTCTTTGGTGCTAGCAATACAAATACTCATCTACATCTAAACCTCTTTTTCAGAATTTTTATTGCCTAGTTGTGATGTTTATAAACAAACAGTTTAATGCAACACCTGCTATGAAAAAATTCAAAATGTCACCCACACTCCTAACATTATCTCAAGGGAAGTGCACCTTATGTTTTCACAGACTTCAGAATGGCGTCCTAAACAGAACCATTTATCCTGCTTTTCATCTGTTCCAAGTCATTATCATCAAGGTGACTTCTGTGGCTCTCTCACCCTGTGTGCTTACTCTGCAGGTAAGGTGCCTCCAGCAGACAACAGCATTCACAAACTCCTTGGCACTAGATGCTTCATACAAGTATGATTTGCACTCCAGGGTGGGTCCCACATGTCTCTGGGAGTACTTCAAGAACTCTCTGCTCTATTCACACTCATGTTTTCTAGCTTCCACACTGCAATGACACTTTCCGGCCATTCTGTAGCCCTTGCTGCCAATGCATGCCATCCAATGAGTGTGAGTATGCCATCCAGCATCCAATAATAATATTCTATGATAGCCATTTCTGGTTATAAACAATTTTCTGCAAAACTGAAAAGCTCCTGCTGTTCTTGGAACCTTTTTTCCTGCAAACTCATGCTTTAATATTCCTAGGACTGTTGTCCGTTTGTTTTTCAGGAGTTTATTTGATTTATGGTTTTATTAATTTTCCAAGAATTTTTGTTAGTAGCATGATTTGCCTGTATTTTCCAACAGGAAATGAAATCAAGACATTGATGCCAATTGTCAAAATTTTATTAACAGCAGATAAGTATTTCTTGGAGAAAAGTTGAGTTTTACCACCTGTGTTCTCAGTCCTGAAGATAGATTTCTGTGAGCATTTGAGCAAATCTCTTCACAGCACTCCACCTCCACGTAAAATGGGGATAATAATGCTTTATCCAGCCTAGAAAAACATGGTTTAAAGTACAAATAGAAAGCCTGATTATAGGACTGGAAACTGTTCTACCTGAGACAAGTCTTGAGCCTTGTTGAGGTTTTTACAATGTAGCTTTTCAAGTCCCATTCATGATTATTAAGAGCTTTAAAAAATTTGAAATACTAAAATAATTAAGCCAAACTGAATTTGTCAGAATCCTTAAGCCTCTTTTCACTTTGAGAACATGACAATTATCAGCCAGGGCTTGCTTTTATACATTCTGAGCAAAACCCATTAGGCGATTATTGCTGGAGTCCCTGAAGGGGTAAACCATTTTTATTGTAGTCTCTGAGAGTATCTTCATTGACATCCCCCAGATTGGATAGGACGGATTGAGTTGTACAAGAAGAGAAGAAAAGAAGGCAACCAAAACCCAAAGTCAAATACCACATTACTTGTTGGGAATTTGCTTCCAGATGTTTTCAGCGTTACCCTTGTTACAGAACAGCTGTTGTTTCTTCCACCTGGATGGCACAAGTCTCCCTATACCAAGATAACATGAGCAAAAATCATATTTCTTTACTGCAACATGCTATGTTATGTTAGGCTGGGTTTTTTGGGGTTGGTTGTTTTTTTTTAGCTCTTAGCTTACAATTATATTTTTTTTAGAATTAAAATTATACAGGTAAAATAACAGTTATATTCTGTCTCCTGAAGTTTGTGCTTTGAGTCATTCACAAATTCAGGGAAAATGCAAGGATGGTTATCGTCCAATATATAGCTATGGCATAGTTTGAGGCTTCAAGAGTGGTAAGAGATGGACAATGGCCTCACAGTGATAGGCTAGGTTTGTTGGCAGACTTCTCAACAAGAGTATACTGGCTTTATTAAGTAAACTAAAGCAGATAATAATCAGAAACATCTGTCTGTTTCTGAAAAAGAAAGAAAAAATGTCTTAAGGAGAGACAGAATCAAATTAGAAGATGAGGCCTAAAACATATATAATGTGATGCTGTGACAAGCCTGAGAAAACGCACTGGAACCCGAAATATAATCTAAACCAGCTTTAACTGGGGTTCTGAAATTGGAGCCTATAAAGCATATCCTGTAGTGTGACATACAAACTGATAGCTGTTTGATGGTTTGGTGCCAAGCCATCCAAGTATTGAGTTTAGAGCAGGTGGTGAGAGTCTTACAACTGTCTGTCTGCTAGAAGTAGCATTGAAGAAAATTACCATAAACTATTAATAAAGACAATGTTAAACTGATACTTCTTCCTTACACCTGTACCGCCAAGAAAAATACAAATGCAGGCTCTGGTCTTTCCTTCTACCACTAATCAGAGAGCTTTTCTTTCCTCTACTGGATTGGCTCACAAAGTTTCTTTTTATAACAGGTTATTTTGATTGCATTTTCTATATATAAAACTCCTTCTGTAAAATGTGTGTGTATTTGCATTCCTAATTTATTATACTCCTGTTGCTGTTATAAGTGGGCTTGTAATGTTTACAGGGTGACAAAAGGTGGGAACTTGTATTTAGTACTATATTCTTTGTGTCATTTGATGTAGAATTAGGGAAGACTGATTTAGTGTGAAAGTTGTGCATGGCAGGCCTGAGATAACATGCTGCTATTATATCCACAGAAAGGAAGCAGTGAGAAAATCCTTGGAGTTCTATATAAACAAAAGCGGGATTTTGATAGCAATGCGAGGAAATTCACGTTTGCTTTCAAGAAGAAACTTCTTTCTCCTGTAAGTTTTGGAAAAAAGCCATGCAGGTTGTAATATTTTTTTCCATACCAGTGGATCCCAAAACACCTTATAAAAGTATACATAGAGCAAAACAAATATGCCTCTGTATGGGTTGCAGCATAAGACACACAGGTAACCAGTGCAGTGCGAATTTGCAGATACAAGATTTTTTTGTCTGTCCACCCTTTTTTATTCTTTTTAAAACTACCTACATTACCAACATACTGTGGATGTAACCAGAATTGTTAAGGTTTGACAATGAATTATGTTAAAACAACTTAAGTAAAGCAAGTAACATCACATTTACCAGTCTGGATTGTACACACTGGATTAACTGGTGGATTTAAAGCAGGGTAACAGAAATTGAGTTCTTTTTTACAGAGCTGGTTCAGTTTGTTTTTGTTTTTATTTTTTTAAGAGAGTTTCACTGTTATAAAATTGAGTAATATATTTGTGAATAATGAATTTTAGAATTAAAAAATTGTTTATCTATGTAGCTAGTAGCGTAAGGACTACCTCTACCAGTAAGTTAGAAAAAATCTCCTTGAAAAAATTTATTTAAGATTGACTAATGTTTCATAGGAAGCAGAGACTGTGCCATAGGGTTTTTTTACATGGAATAGAAACTGTTAAGCACCTCATGATGTGGAGGTAAATCCAAATTACATGAACAGAATTTTCTTGATTTACTGTCAATGTTATTTTTCAGTGCTACAGCTAGTGGCCACTGGAATGCTTTAGAACCAAAACAACATTCAAATAGTCCCACCCTGGTAATTTTCTAGCCTGGTTTTGGATGCAGTCACATAGAATTCCACATCTAGTGAAAAACACAGTAACAACTGGATGTTTCCTTCATAGTTCAATAGAATTGTCTTTCTGGAAAACATACTCTTGTAACTCAATGTTATATTAAAGGAAAATGGCCAAAATAATCATCTTTTTAACCTGAATCCTATCTCCTTTTAAGAATTCATTAAAAAACAGTAAATGTTAATTCATTTTGGTCTCCGTGACACATGCAGGATAGGGCAGAGTTGACCAGCTGCAGCTAACCTACTGCTAAACTCAGCCAATAGATTGCTCCATACTCCAAGCAGATGTTTCTCTTTTAGCTAATAGAACTCTTGCAGACCATATCCCTTCCCAAGAGAAAACACCAGCACAGCTAGAAGCTGGGAGGACTCATGTCAAGAACAGAAGCAAGGTGACAGCAGCACCAGCCAGCAGTTTATTAATAAAAATCCATGACCAGAACAGCAATTACATTTTATATTTTAACTTATTTAAAAAATAACCCAAACAACTCAAGAGCAAAACCCACATTTTTTCTTCTCTTCACAGCCCTTTTAGATGTAGCATTTCTTTTTCCTATAGCAATTGACATCTGGGTGAGAGAAGAGGAAATTAATCTCTTGCTGTTAGCTGTACTATTGTGTGTCCATTGTAAAATACTCATTGTTAAAATTCATGTTTCAGATGTTAACTGATATGCTGTAGCCATGTCCTAGTCTAAAATAAGAACTTCATTATACTTAAAGAACGTAGGCTGGATTTGATTTCTGTCTTATACCAGAAGTAGCTCTATAGTCAGTCAATTGATGTGTCACTGTAAGAGTAATGGTCATTATATTGGCTCTAGAAGATGAATGACAATGAACAGAATTAGGTTTCTATATTAGATTGTGAACAAGAATTGTTTCCAGTTCCTGGAAATGTTCTCTTTTCTTCTGGGACTTGCACATCCATTTTAATCCAGTCAATGGTACTGAGAGTTACTTATGAAATGGTAATTAATGCTGGGGGTTTTATAACTTATGTAAATGTGACCTAAACGCTGGAGAGACTAGTTTCACAGAAAGGTTATAAAAGACAGAGTAAACTGGGGAACAGTTTGTCTTCATTGTTGTTTTCCAGAAGCAGCAGCAAAGGATTGAATCTCTTCTCCTGCTATAGCCGTTGGAGAAAATGTTATAAAATTCTGCAGTCTTTGGAAGGAAAATATCTCTTATCTCTCTTTCTTTTAGTGTGTCTAACATAGTTGGGTCCAAACTCTGCCTGGCTCCCACAACACATACATTTCTCCTCTGGGGATGTATGATGAAGAGGGAGATGTTAAAAAATTCTTCTAATGGCAAGACGACAAGAGCGAGGAGAAAGAAGATACTAGTATTAGAATACTGTTTTTCAAAGCCTTTAGGGAAGGTAGAGCACCCATGAAAACCTCAGCACAAAATGGGAGCCGCTGCTCCTTCCAGCAGCCTGGAGTGGAAGTGTTGGCCAACTTGCTGCTCATTTTCTCTTGCTTAATATTACTCATCTGAGGGGATTCAGCTAAGCAATGAGCACTACACTGTGACTACCAGCACCATTTGTAAGCTATTTTGCCCTGGTGAAACCTCTGTTACTGATACTGAGGAAAAGAGTAGGGAAATAGTAGTTTCCATTACAGTCCCACTGAAAGAGAATGACAAACACCACTATATCTCAGTTTTCATTGGCTATGTAGAAGTGTTGGCTTTTAATAACATCTTCTCAAGATTATTTATATAGTCTATTTACCATTACCCATATCAGTTCATGCTCTTTGTGTGTTTTAGATAACATTACTGTGTTTCCTTTGACTTAACATGCAGTGTGCTGTGAATTTGCCAACAGTCAGAGTAGTTCGGGGCTGCCTCTGTCTGATTCCTTCCATAAGCTCCTTATTGAGAAACAATTCATTATTAGATTGCAAATTCAGCTCTCACACTGGAGTTCTCTGTAGCTACACTGGCAGGTTTTCTTTGCCTGTGCTTCTTTTAGTTAAATTTATAACTGGTAGTTAAATGCTGAGAAATCATTCTAGAGTGAAAGGAAGAAATCAAACAAAGCTCAGCATTCCTCCCGACTAATTCTGGGAGACTGCAATGGCAAATCTTAAATTCCCTAAAGCCCAATCTTGTTCATTTCTGGGATTTAGACTTGGCTTTCTGTAGAGAATTGGCCACCCACATAAGTTGTAATCAGTTCCAAACTTCTGCCTGCTCTATGGTTCTCCAGACAATTTTCATGCAGGATCCATGAAGATACATTAAATTTAGAGCAGCCCACTGTGCATCAGTAATACTGTTGAAGAAGTAGGCTGGGTCATGGGGCACAATCATCTGAATCAAAAAGATGTGTTGACAAAAAGTTCGAAGTGCCATCTACTCCCAGCCAAACACTTGACAAAAAAGAATATGAATATTGACTGGATGGCTACTGACTTACTGATGCTGATTGCCAATGATTAAAAATGTATGGATAATAAAGAAAAGAGGCTTTCAAGCCCTACACAAAGTACTTGCTGTACCTGCAGAAAGGGGTTCCTGATTAGACAGGATGCAAACTATCACAGTTCTCCCTCTGCCTAAAAGTAAAGCTAAAAAAAATGTGTCAAAGACAGAATATAGGTCTTCTCAGTGTACAGGCATCTATGAACCATCATAGAATCATTTTGTCTGGAAGAGACCTTCAAAATCATCAAGTCCAACCTTATTCGTAGCCCTATCAAAATGACTAAACCATGTCCCTAAGCACAACATCTGCCCGTCTCTTAAACACCTCCAAAGATGGTGACTCCATCACTTCCCTGGGCAGGCTGTTCCAATGCCTGACAACCCTCTCAGTAAAGAAATTCTTCCTATTATTCAGCTTGAACCTCCCCTGGTTCAACTTCAGGCCATTTCCTCTTGTTCTATCGCTTGTCATTGTGAGAGCCTTTCTCCTCATTTCCAACTCCCCAGCCATGTGGGAGTCTAGCCTCTCTTAGTCTTTTTAAGATATGTGGGGATTAAAAAAGGTACCATGGTTTGGTTTTGTTTTTGTTTTCTCCTTCTGGGTATCACACTGCACATGAATCTGATGGCCAAATCATAAATATGAGACTGCAGAAATTTGACATGTGCTGACAGTGAGGCACATCACATTTTGTTTGTTTGTTCGTTTTAAATTTATAGTGTTTTTTTTAAAGTATTCTTCAGCATAGGCTTTAATTTATAATAAAAGACAGCCTACCTCTACTAGGAGAAAAACAACTTTTGGTACAGGAATTGTTCCTGAGAAAGGCTACCAAAAATGAAACAAAGGAAGAAAAAAATATTCTTTCCAGAATTTGTGCTGAGAAAGACCTGGCAAGTTCCTTCAGAGACAGTACTTGAAAAGCTACTTCTCTCTTTTTAGGACCATGGAAGCCAGCTAAGGTGTTCCTGTGTAGTAAAAGCCAAGTACAGCAGGAGAAGGACCCTTTCAGGTACTCTAGGTCATTGACTCCTAATGGTCACCTGGTCCCAAAAAGCAGCCACTGCCACCTACCACAGGCAAGACTCATTGTGCTGAATGCACTTTAGTCATGCAGTACACCTGCCTGTTGCCTCTTGGTGTGCTGGAAAAATCAACTCTGTGCAACACACCTCTGAACTGACAATATTTATCATCCACCTGAGACAATAGCTAGGGCAAGTGGCTTTGCTCCTATGACTGAACCAAGGGAGCACAGGGGTAGCGGGCTGATGACGCAGTGTTTGAGAGATGGTATCAAGAGCGAGTGCCACGTAGCAGCTCAAATGTGGACAAAGAGCAATGTTGTTAGAAGTTGAAGGTGGCCATTTGTGCCCAGATGAGGGAATCCACTAGCACCTGTCATCAAACCATGAGGGAAGTGTAGCAAAGAAGGAAGGCAGTATTCAGGTCTGTGGAAAGAACGATTGACTTTGGACAAGTCCACCAGGATAGCTAGTAAGAGTTTTGGGGCAACAGGTGACAGCTGAAAAGAGGGAAAGTTTATCTTAATGTTTGTACAAACATAGAGTTGATCCACAGACGTATTTTCCTAAATCAATGCTGTGATCCTTTCCCCTTAATAAAACTGTGGGTGTATATGCAGAGCTTCTGATCTCTGTTTGTACACCCAAGGAAAGGTATTTAGTATTTCCTGGAGGCTAGGTGGGGTTTTGCAATCAACAGTGCTGGTAATTCAAAAAGAAAACATAGGTAATTCTGAATATTTTTATTGCTTTGTACCCTTGGCAGCAGGTCTACATTTCACCAGTCTATTCCCATCAACACATTTCCACTTGCAGCCTTTTGCTGGTTGCATCTATGTTCTTTCACTAAACACGAGTTCCTTGTCCCTACTCCAAAGGCTCTTCCAGTTATTCCTTTGCCTGCCTCTCTGCTGTCCTTTCTCCCTACCTCCTGTCCTCCATTCCTTAGGCACCTCTACTCTTTCAGCTCATTGCTCATTGTCTGCTTTTCCCACACCATTTTGCAGTGTCATGTTTTCTCTTGCTTCCTATGCAACAAATTTTGTCTCCCTATTTAAAGTTTGCATTAAAAATCTATCCTGTTCTGCATTGCTGATATCTTGATTGCTGGCATCCTTCTGTTCTACCCAGAACAGATTTTAAGTGCTTGATAGAAGAAATAACTGTGTGGGTTTATGTATTGTAAAATACCAACTGCATTTTCATCTCTTTGGTGTTGATAAATGGCACATAGCACAAAGGACTGGGGTAAAACATGGTATGGGACAACATGCTCTTGACTTCACTGAACTAGTTTGAATGTAAATACTCCAAAAGACACCAAGAGGTAAGCTGAGATATGCTCTAGGACTCTGTGATACTGGAAAGCTGGAAGGGTATTTAATTTACGGATTTCAGGACAGAGTTCACATTTACTCAATGACCACTGCTGTTTCCTTCATCCTTTCAACAGATAAAGCTGGTATCTAAATCAGTAGCTGCTAGGCTTAAGGTATTTCCCATCATAGTTCTGGAACAAAAAAAAACCCAACAATTTCATTTGTTTCAAATTGGAGCCATTCCCAGTTCTTAGTGGTAAAACAAAAACATACACACACGCACAAAGATACACACTAAGAGTCACTCATGCAGTGGAGTAAGGCTAGATGTATAAAGTTAACAGGGGAACTGAAATGAACAAATTATATTTATTGATGAATTTTAACATAAACAAAAGGTATTAATCTCTCTAGAGAATGCTGTTTGTTCACTGGGCAATTAAAAAAAATTAACCTTTAACTATCTTAACAAAGGGATGCTTGATTTCTGAGACATTTGAAAAAACATACTTTATACTTATATTACTTCACATTTTTATTTTCACTGTATTGTAATTCAGTGTTAGACTGGATTTTAAGAGCATCAATCAGATACAGTTTCAATTGAGTGTTTCAGCAATGACTGTTGTTGTTTTACTCTTCAGCAGAGTTGTCCTATGCTTGAGTTAGATGCCACTTTCTTGCCTTTACATAAGAACTCCTTAGAAAAAAAATCTGAAGATTCTGCATGCCTCTCCAGCATAACATGCAATTACTGGCTTATTTTCCCTTCTACTTTGCCTAAATTCTGGAAGAGGATGCCCAGCTCTGCAGCCAACATAAACCAGCACAGAAATCTAGACTTCCTTTTTTCAGAGTACCTGCTTAAAAAACCTTCCATCACTTCATGCCACAGTCCTTTTTCTAGAGGTTATGAGCATCCACCTTGCTCTTCACTCATTCCTGTCACTGTTCTGTGACTTCATAAAGTACATTTTTTTCAAACTGCAATTAGTAGCATATAACTACAGCTCTGCCACACCAGTTAAACAGTCACTAACCACTCCACCTCTACCTATCCCCTTTTCTGCTGCTTTTTACTGTTATTCTTGTGCAGTCTGTTAGACCTTGTATCTTTTTTTTTTCTCCTAGAAAATGGTATGCCCTTCAGAGTCACGCCAATCTCCAGTTATCAAAACCTCATGTTAAATATACATTGCTTTTTATCATACCTAATCCATTTGAAAGGCTGTTCCAGGATTTCTTCTTTCCAGCAGTTAGTACTGAGTAATTTATAGCCTACATTTATTTGTAGCTGGTATATACATTTATATTTCAATTTATCCTATGGCTTAAATAGCTCTTAATAGCAAAGTGTTTACAGACATATCCCTTGAAATAACTTTTTGCTAGTCTAAACAATTCAAGATTTTGCTGTTTTCTTCTAAAATACACTTTTTACTTCCTTGCTTATTCTGAAGGACTTTATCTGTACCTGTTACACTTTGAATTAATATTTACTGAACATAAATGACTATACATGGGAATTACAACTATGCCTCAGTTTATTTATCTAATAAATTCCAACTTTCCTTCATCCATCTTCAACATAATTAATTTTCTTTCAGAGCCACTATTCCCAGTCTCCTCTGTCTCAGTCAGAGTCTCCTTACTGAGCCATTCCTGATCTGGTTAGTTTCTAAATTTACATCCTAATATCCAGGTGATGTTTTCTTCTTTAGTCACAATTCCTGCCTTCATACCTTTGTCTGGATTGTCATACCTCTCTACTTACATCAGGTGTAACTCAGCAATCAAATCAGGCTCTGAGGTGCAGCAGAATTATTGCAAAGCTCCAGAGCTTTCAGGTGAGGTGAATAAAGCTTAGACCATTAGCAGCAGTGCATTTGTGTGCCATCACCTGGAAAATATTTAGTGGAGAGGGAGGCTTTAAGAAGCTAAGTTTGTAAAAGGAAGCAGGTATATTTTGACCTTGTGTTAACTGTGGACTTTCACATGGCTATAACCTGGGTCCAATTCAGAGAAATTTTAGAGAATGAATACAAGAGCAATGTAAAGGGCTCTTTTCTTTCTATGTTAGAGTTGCTGCCCTCAAGCATAAGCACATCCTGTTTTTCCTGGAAAAAGGTAAGTAAACTGTTCTTAAAAAAAGTCTCATTTTTTTTCTCCTCAAGTGTTAGTAATGATTGAACTCTTTTGGCTGAAATTTTACATCTTCCCTTCTATTTCACAAAAGCAAAAATCAGTATGAAGCAGAAAATGAGTCTGGAAACTTTCAACAAGAACAGTTAGTTTAGTAATCTTGTAAGCAATGGGAACCCGTGTTCAGTAAACTTAAAGGTATTTCCTATTTTACATATAACAAGAATTTTAGTGTGCAATATGCATGCATTTCATAAAATATGGTAAACTGAAATCTCTCCTATTTTACTCTGCCATGATTATTCTATATTTAAATGTAATAAATTCACTGTAGCTTACTGGAAATCATAATGGTATGTTAACTCAAGGTGTTTCACTTTAATAAACCCTTTCCGTAGGACACACTGGATACTAAAATTTGGTGCAAGACATAGAACAATGTATATTTAAAAAAATATTTCATTGGAGCAAAAGCCTGGAGCATAAAGAATTTTAGCTTTCGTTCTCAGGTCTCCCATGGATTTTCTGTGAATAAGGATAAAACTTTAGCCTTCTGTTTACATTTGCCTTATCTTTAAATACTTATATGTGGTCCTTTTTCCTCCTGTGTTTCTTAAAAATGTTTTTAGAGCCAGGATTGTTGTTTAAATGGGTCTGTAGTAACTTGCATGCTGCTGGTCCTACTTTTCCTTTTGACTACGGGCAGATTTTTAAACACTGCTGACAGCTGGTTTTTCTTAAACCTCCTCGAGTTCCACATGAAAGTGTCCTTGGTTTAAGTTTTGGTTTAAAGCTGTCTTTTGTAAATAAATCACAGAAGTGATACTATATTGATTCTGGGCTCTTTAATTAGCCTGACTGGAGCAGCATATGTTTTGTACTTGCACAGAGTTAATGATTGGTATTAATCTGACCCCTGCTTTCAAACAATAGACATTTTGTTAGTTTTCTGTGGCTTCTGTGAAACTTTGAATTGTCAGAATGTTTATTAACAAGACTTTGTGGCATAAGTTTCTGTAATACTTAGCTGATTGCTGGTCCCATAAATACATCTATTGCTCATTGTGAGGTGCATACTCATGTTCAGTGTGTGCCAGGAGCTAATGGGCTGGATGAAAGGCCTTTATCCAACTGTTTTACCAGTCTTTAAATACAAGTTGTGCAGTTTGCTTATTTCCAAATCATTCAGCCTAGGTTCAAACAGATGGTGCACAAATTTAAGATCATAAGAATTCCCTTCCATGGTCCTTCTGTAAGGATCTGTATGTTGATTTAACTCAACCAGAAAGTCACTAGTCCATGTGCATATAATTAAATATCTTTGATAATCTCTTGTAGTAAAGTGGAGTAAATTATCTCCAGTAATCTGGAGTAGATATAAATAAAACAGCAATACGAGGGAAGATGGTGTATGGCTTTTTATTTTTTTTTCCCCCCCTATTTTGACTTAATAAACCTGACTATGTGGACCTTATGTTGTCTGTGTGTGTACTTTTCTTACTGATGAGACTCCCTTTGGGAATGAAAGACTCCTATCAGGAAAGAAAAATTCATGTCTTGATGAAACAGAGTCATGTTGACTGAGCTGCCATAACATGATTTGTTTGGTTTTTTTTCTTTTAGTAGACAGGTGAATTTTGCCTGGGCTCAGGGTCCTGTTTAGCAAAAGCACCTTGCTCCAAAACCATATGCTTCAGTAAAAGCAAAAAGGTATCATGTTTATCGTAATGTTTCATCTGGGGTAATCCAAGCATTTAAGGTTTTCTTGAGAAGGAGGAAAGCTCTTTGCTCTCTTTCCAATATATGGAAACTATTACATGAGCGTTCTCAAGAGTTATGAAAATACTAGAATCTGAAGGGGGCTTGCTCAGTTTACTGTACTGCTTATAGTACTAGTCTGGAAGCTGAGATTTGTGGCTCTACTTCTACCCCTGTCCTGTTTTATATACTCTTTTCATTCTTCGAGGCTTTGCTTTTCCTCTTGCTTCTTATTGACCAAAATGAAATTGTCATATAGATTGATATGCATACAAATGCATAGCTTATCCATGCTTTTGAATGAGTACATTGCTTTCCCTTCATATCAAAAGAGGTATCATAGAACTAGAGTGGGTTCAACAAAGGCAGCAGGGAACATTCATTACACAGCAGCTACACAAAGAATGACCAAGTATTTTGACTTCTCCACACTGAAAGACAGAATTTCTAAGGTACAGCCTTGAGGCTGACAAGATAGTTTATGGATAAAGGTTTACCCTCACTTCTAACTAAGTGGACCTAATAGGGCATCAGTTCAAAACAAAATAGGGTGGTTCCTCAGGAATTCAAGAAGGAACCTGTGGAACTTCTTAAAAAGATGTGGATGAGAGACATTTGTGTGTTAAGGGAAGCCTGCATAAATATTTAGAATTCCATCAGGTTTGGGGAATAACATGAGCTGAAACAGACTCTCAAGCAGGTGAATTAAGAATTTTTAAAAATTTGAAATTGAATCAAGTGGCAAGCTAAATCTAGTTCTTTAGAAAGTGTCCTTTGGACACATAAGCATTGATGTGCATTGGTTGTGCAAAGGCCTTTCTGCCTAGAAGCTTAAGTGTAGGACCAAAGATAAAAGGTGGATGTGACCAGTATAGGGCAAAGTAAGAATACCTTACCATATGACAGCTGCTTCAGTTCATGTTAAGTTCCCAGTAGGTAACCTGAAGATTTCTGTCAGGTGGCTGAATGAGGAAAGTTTGCATGACATACAGATGCCACAGGAGGTTGTTTGGTAATGTAAATGGTCAAGTTTGAGGAGTGAGCAGTCATGGTATATCTACAAGTGAGGCGAAGGTAGGAGTTAACAACTTTACATAGTTCTAAATGATTGATAAGAAACGGATGCCGTGAAGCATGTTAGAAATCAAGACTGGGATCTTGCAGCTAATACAACTTTTGGTTTTTCTTCAAAATTACTTTAACATAAAATTTTACTTGTTTAATTTTTTTTTGCTAAAGGTTCATATCAAGATCATCCAAAGTTAAAAGTCAGTGTTCTAAAATAGGCTCAAAGATGTAGATGTCAGTTACAAAAAAATCTACTGAAATAAATATGTTTATATACTTATACGTGCAAAAAAAAGTAGTTACAATACATGAATGAAAGACCAAGCAAATGTTGTTGTGTGTTCTTAAGCTGTAACACTGCCACTGATAACAGGTGTCAAAATTGGTGGACTCCAAATGAAGTTGTTTGAAAGCCATGGTTTCATGCTTCATTCTTATTAGAAGAAAACTAAGCTTTCAAGTTTTCTGAACTCCTTGAAATTACTAAGATGCCTCCCAAAACAGGATTTCACTATTATTTCTCTAGTCAGCTGTTGACATTCTGGTGTAGAGTTGTTCTGGTACCTATGCATTAATGCCAGCTCTGTTTACTGTAGGGCTGTGTGAAGCTGTCTGGCCCACAGGGACAGCGATTGCTGGAGGGTGGCAATGATGCAGCAATTAACTAACAGTGGTGACATCAAGCCTTGCTGTAGCTTTGAAGCAGCTTTCATTATCAGTGTGCAGTAATGAGACCTCTTGCTTCTAGAGTACCGTACTTCCAATCTCACGCTAATATTGTCATTTGAGTGCCTGGTCTGGAATCTACAGAGCAGTGGCTGTGTCTGCTGCTTGCTGCTCCCACTTCTTCACTGCAGGCGAGAGCACTGAGCCACTGGAATGAGCAGGATATTTTTAATTATTTTTTTTTAGCTAAGGAAGAGTGAAACTCTGGATAGAACAGGAACTTGAATTGAGCTTTTAAATTGTGATTTGTGCAACTGCTTTTCAAAAATGGAATAATCGATCTTCAGGCTACTGATGGTTAGATAAGGTGCCATACCCTTTTCTTCTTGGAAGCTCATCATGTATTGCTGACCAGATACCATCAATGTCACAAGTGAGGTACTTTCTACATTATTAGCCTGCAAATGTGCTTGTGTGAAAAGGTGTGTTTGAATATAGCCCATACACTAGGGAAATCAAATAATGGTGAACAAACCCCTGGCAATTTCATGTTATGTTTCTTAAAAACAGAGATAGGTTTTTACTTCCTTTTGAATATCTGGATAACTGCAGACTTGTGGAAGGTTTGGTCTTCATAATGGAGAGTTTCGCATGAGTTTAGATCAGAATCCAATAGGGTCCACAGTGCAGTAGGTAGTGGCTGCAAGCTTTGAATTTGGCATATTATGGAAAAAGGATGGAAAGAAAAATCCAGGTATTCCTAAAATTTTGTATTTCAGAGTGAGCATTGCTTCTGGTCTACTGCAATGTAAGTAGAAAGTGGAGCTGGGGAAAAAAAAAAAACAAACCCCACCACTTATTTGTTTCCTTAGGAAACATATGTTGTTGTGTTCTCCAGGATTAATACTAGCTCATGGGGCTCTTTCTGAGAATAGTTTTACTATGTCTTCTATTAACTCAATTAAGATTAACCAAAAAAAAATAGTATATTTCCTATGGATTGTCAGTTTTTCCCTTCACTGCCTTACCTGTTTGCATATTATTAAAGTTATCTAGTTTAAGAGTTCAGCTTATGGTAGTGAAACAGAAGTTTTAAAGCTTTGCAAATTAGTTGGGGTATTGGAGGACTGTGGCATTTATTCAGTCTAAGTTAAATGTATTTGGACTTAATGTAATGGGATAACAGTAGCACTGACATTGTGATTTATATAATCACTTCAGTAATTTTTCCTCTCTCTTCAAAAGTTCTTGTAACTTTTTTCAGCAAAGACTGGTTTAATATATTATGAATATACTTTTAATACCAAATATCAGATGCGTTTGGGTTTTTGAGTGGGCAGTCTTCTGATTAAATATCCCACAATTTGGAGGCAGGGTTTTTTTTGCTTCATTTAATTCCCTACTGAAGCTTTTCTTCAGGGCACTGTGTTCATGATCAAACTGAAAAACTGCTTGCTCTTCATTAATTCCTTTCAGAAATGTTCTCCTTTTTCAGGATTGAATTGCAACTTCTTAAAATGCTAAACA
The DNA here is from genome assembly GCA_027560015.1 of Chloroceryle amazona. Taxonomy (NCBI): domain Eukaryota; kingdom Metazoa; phylum Chordata; class Aves; order Coraciiformes; family Cerylidae; genus Chloroceryle; species Chloroceryle amazona. The sequence continues at coordinate 34,636 of JANHFX010001324.1, forward strand.
GTTGGATCCACATAGAGGGACCTTCAGAATAATGTGCATTTTCAGTTACATTCACATCATCTTAAATTATATTGGTGAATTTTGATAAACAATCTGATTTTCCATACTGGTTGCTTCTCTTTAAAATATTTTTTTATTGGAAGATATGGTGCTTAACCAATTACTTTTTAATTTTTTTTACCTGATTTCCAGACTTTGATGATAATATTCAGTTCCAGGGCAGTAGAAATAAAACATTCACCCATTCTCAAAGCAGCAGTAGAACCAAGCAGTTACTATTTTACCTCCATCTGCTCACTGTTCTCTTTGTCTGGATAAAGTGTGAGGACTCCCTAACTTTCATTTGCAGAGGTTTTTCTGTTCTCAGAATAACCAAGCTTAACTTAAACACTGGGTTGTTGCTAACTGAACATAGGAATGCATTGCTAACATCTATGGAATCCAATGCCAGACTATAGTCCTGAGCTGGAAATGACTTGTTTCTATGTGATTATACTCTTATCAGTGTTGATATGTCTCCTTTTTGTCATGTCTGGGAGTGCAAAAAAAAGAAATCTGCAGGCTGCATGTAAATTACAGGCATTTATGGAACCTTCAGCAAGAAAGATATTACAGGAATGAAAATTATTATAATTATTCCTGGTATAATAATATAGTAGAAAATGCTCCTTTTGAATGGTGATGGTGATTCAGAGTACTGGGAACAATAAATCAAAGCTTTCCTCTTACACAAACACGGTACTATGATTTTGATTCACAAGTAGTTGGTTACTATAGAAGGGTAGATAGTTCCACTTCTTAACATTAGTACAGAATAAGCTGTTCCCTGTTCTGTTATGCCATAATCTGGAAGCAAATGGTCAGGAAGGTTTTTAATTGTATTGATTATGAAAATATATTAATCTTAAATTTTGTCTATCTACACTGTATATTGCCAATTATCTTTTGAAAATTTAATATTTTATCAAACAACACGAATTTTACTTTAGAAAGAAGGGGTATAAAATCTAAGGGGTATGAGAGCTAAGTGCTTGCAGGGGGGTAAATAATATTGTTTGTGGCTCACCTGGACTTTATCAGAATAATCAGGTTTCTCACAGTGCCTGCCCATGAAAGCATTGATTCTGTGAATCACTTGGCTGCTTCCAGCAAAGAATAGTCATCTCTCAAAGGTAGTTGTAAAAGTGCTGATTTGTCTTCATTATCAAGCTTCTCATGTGAACTCAGTGGATTCTGAATATTTGTGGATGTTTTAAGCACGGTAAGCTCAATCTGTCACTTGTCTGCTCAATTTAATTAATGGCTGCTGCTCAGTTTTTCAAATTCTGGGGTTTGTGTACTTCTTGCTTTATGGAGTTTGACTATTTCCACACACACACACCCCTCCCCCACTGTTCTGATGATCACAGACAAATTTGCGTCTTGATACCATGTATGAGTTGGCAATTTCTAAACTTGCAACATATCCATTACTTTGCCCTAGTAGAATAGAGATTCATTTCAGAAAATGCTTCCCTGCATGTATTTTAATCTCAGACATGTTAAACCTTGTTTTCAAAAATGGGCAAAAGTTACTTAGCCTTTCTATAGCACTATGAATTCTTTAGAAGATAATGTCTTTTGCATTTGCTTCTGCAACTGGGAAACATCTGTATCAATATTCTTTGCTAAATTTGCAATAATACCCCATCCACTTTGAGGTGAATATCTGCACTCAATTGTTACTCTTTCCTTTTTCTTTTTTCTTTTTAAATATGTTTTAGTTACAAGAATGGAAAGACTTCTCTTGGATTTTTTTTCATCTCTGTCCAAGTGTATAATCCTCTGGTATTGATGTAGCAGTTGATTCCTGTGAAATAAGAGTATCAGTCGTGTTGTGTCTGTATCATGCTGATTCCAGAGAAGATGTTTTGGAGACAGGAGGACACATTAAGAAGAGCGTGTCCAGCAGATCGAGGGAGGTTCTGCTCCCCCTCTACTCTGCACTGGTGAGACCTCACCTGGAATATTGCGTCCAGTTGTGTGTGCTCCCCAGTTCAAGAGAGACAGGGATCTGCTTGAGAGAGTCCAACAGAGTGTGTGTTTTTCTACTGGATTTTCTTTTTCCTTGATTATCTTATTCCTCTTGTTAATTTTCTGCTTCTGATGTTTTTTGGTTTGTTTTTGACTATTGCTAAAGTTTAAGAGCTTGGTAGAGGGTTATTCATGCCTTGAAGCAGAGGATGGTGGACATCACAAGTGGTTGCAGCCTAATGCAAGTGCATCAGGACACCTTGCAATAACTGGCAGCTTCACAGCCTAATAGATGCACCAGTGTGATAGTTGGGGATGCAATATGTAGTATCCAGTCTTACATGTGGCTGATTCTTAAGAGGGAAATGAAAATATAGCTCTACTTTAGAAGCTGTTCATCTCATTTATTTCATCTCACCTGGTATTTACGTTCATCTCATTCCTTTACTGTCTGCTTGAGATTTGCTTATAGCATCATTTTACAGTGGTTTACAGAAAAGGGAATTAATTCTGTCATAAAAATTGTTTGCCTTATTAGAAAAATTGTCTGCACTTTTAGTCAGAAATTTTGAACTTCTTTTTCTTAAAAGTGGGTGAAATGTTGAGCACCAAGGTAGCTGGGAATGCAATTTTCAGTAACTTAACATACATCCTTAATCCTGACTGAAAGTTGTTTTTGAATTCATGAATCATAGATGAAAATTGTTTTGATAAATCTGTTTATACAAGAGCTCACTATACCCTGACTAACTGAAAGTAACTGTATCAGCTGATCAAAATAAAGTAGCAAAAAGCTCTTTGTCATTTAAAATTTCTTGTAAAATGTAAATCTCATGTAGTGTAGGAGTGGTTTCATTATCCAAAATCTTTTGATTTGCTTATGAGTCATCCTTAACTGTTGGCATTAATTACATCTTGTACCAGAGAACTTCATTGCTACTTTTGAATGTAAATTGGGACTTAAGAATGGACCAAAGGTAGACTTCACTTTGGATGGGGAAAAGGGCTCTGAGTAGACTCAGTATGTCTATCGACTTAGTGTTATTTTAACTACTATGTACAGTTACTCTACAGCTTGTGGTAGACAACAGTGTATGAACCATGAAGGATTAAAGAAGAAAAAATGTTTCCTTTTATACAAGTAATAAAAGGAAAGAGCTTTCCATAGCTGCTTTTGGACCTATTTAGGCCCTGGTGCTTAGATAAGCTCATATGTTATTCAATGGATCTACATCCACATTATATTTGTCACATTTCTGATAAGAATATTACACATTGGGTAATATTACAGAAAGTAATCCAAAAACAGCTTTTGGGAATAAAAGTTGTACTTAGCAATTTTTAGCCAGAAAAATGGTAGTTACCCTTTGACTCACTGGCCTTCAAAAGGTTAATCTGGATATGAATCTGGGAAAAGCACTATAAATCTTAACATACTGAAAAATGGAGTTTTGTTGCTAGGTGGTTTTGGTGTTTGTTTATTTTTGTTCTCTTTTTAGGAAACACATAGTAAATATACTTAAAATTTGCTACCACAAGTAATAATAGAGTTTGGGGGTTGGTTTTTAATAAAGCACCAAATTTGGATCAAGACAGTTATGAATTCATGGTATTATCTACTGTTTGATATACAGAGTAATTAGTGCAAGTCTAGTTCCATATTTTTATTTCCATGTATTTGCTGCTTTGTATGTCTAGGAATAAGGTTTTTTAGTAACAGTTTACAGAGGAGACAAGTAATATGATCAACTAGATTCTCTTCATGAGTACAGAATATCACCAGTTTGTCTAGAGAAACAGAACGCCATAGCTCTTGCCCGCAGTTAATCACTTCTCTACGTTTTGAGGCAAGATAGTTAACTCTGTTTCACTGTTACCCTAAGGCAGAAATGAGGCAGGGTTATGGCATGTCTGAAGTTGCAATAAAAAGTCACAGTCACAAGCTGAAGCTGACTGTGCTTTATGCCAGGATATCAGCTGCAGCATGATGCTGTCCATGCTTCAAAGATCCCTATCCAAATACATTGATAACTACCTCAGAATCCTATAAATCCTCCCTCTTTCTTTTCCTTCCAGATAGACAATTCTGTCATGGATGATTTAGACTAATTTGTTCTTAAAGAAATAGGCCCTTAGTCTCTTTTGGCATACTGGTCCCATGCTTCACTGTCCTTGCTATAGAAAGTCTTGTCCTTGTGTCAATGCATATCTGCCCTTCCCAAGAATTTAAAGTCATTACTTCTTGGTCTATTACAGAAGTAAAAGCTACTTTTATTTTTTCTTTCTTTCTCTTTTTTTTTTTTTTTCATTTACTTTTTATATATTTGGAGACTGCATTTCATCTCAAACATCTCTCAGATGCAAGTGCTTTGCTCACTCAGCCTTTCCTCAGGGGCCATATTTTCATCAGTTCTCATGGTGGCAATGAGAGCCTCTTTCACCATTGTTTCTTAGTTGCTTTTGTGTGCTACTAGCTCACAGGTGCATAAAAACATTGTCAGGAAAGATTCAAGGCTGAATGTATGTGATGTGCTGATGTCAATAACCCAGACTGCAAAGCAACCTTGTAATCTGGAGAAAACAGAATGGTCCTATAAAAGCTGTGTGAGTAGAATCATTTGTTTCTCAGTGATGCATAATTCTCCCTCAAATATGGTAAACTCCCAGCAGACCCACACAGCTTGCTCAGCCTCCAGCTAATCATGTGTTCAGGCTTGACTCTTTCCTCAAGTAAGCAAATGAAGTAACTGTTCAAAGCACATCTTATTTTCTTGCTGGAAACCCTGGTGGGTGGGTTTCCTTGCACTTCTTCAAGTCTGTGACAGGCCTTTTTTCTCAGGTATGAGAGAAATGAGCAGAGAGTCCAGTTTCTGCCACCTTCTGGATGTTCTCTGGTGTTTTCATTTCCACCCTGATCTTGTGTGACAGAGAACCTGTGATCATCTTGGGTAAGGCAGCTAGCTAAGCCCTTAAAAACAAAAGGTGTAAAGTAAAGTTTTTCTAGACCACCTAGTTCGTAAAAGCTGCCTTTATTTTTTCCCTTGGAGTATGTGGTTTCACATTCACTTCAAACCTGCATCCCTGGGGCCTATCAACAAAAGGGATGGATTTCCCCCATCCCTAGTCACAGAACTTCCTTTATGTTGATTGTATCATCTGTATGGTGAACAAGATCATTGGACTGATCCAGCTGAAAATTAATTCAGCAGCAAAACTGACAATCAATTTTCTGTACAATTTCTTTTGCTGTGGGATGGCAGAAGCGCTGTTGGAGGAGTAAGAGATGAATGGGAGCTGGCATGGAGCCAAGGCAGAGCAGCAGTCTGGACTTAAATTCACTGAAGTTACTGTACATCATCAGTCTGACAGAAATCTGACCATTATTCATCTATATAATAAAGGCACAAAACCAATCTAGCAGCCATTGCAACTGCTTCTCTTCCAAATCTATCATTTGGAAAAAGATAAGTATCCAAGGCAAAACAAATGCTTTTTGCTTGAATGCACCTGATTTCCAATACTGAGGTGGTTGCCTTGAAACACTAGCTCTACATAATTGGGTTTGCTTAACATGAATTACAGATGAGGATGGGTGGGGGGGGGGTGTTTTAGTGTTTGTGAGGTTTCTGTTGGGCTTTCTTGGTTGTGCTTGGTTTGGTTTGCATTTTTTTAGTGTTTTGCTTTTTTTTAAAATCATACTTGCAAAATTCTCTGTCTTGCATGACGCAATAGAGTTTACTGGAAGAGAAGCTTTTCCAGAATTCTAAAATCAATTAGATATATAGGGTTGAGTGAGCACAGACTGGGTTTGGAGGGCATGTGTAAAATTAAAACCTGAGTTTTCAATCTACAGCTGAAAGTCTTAAGTATAAAACTTCCTGCACTCAATTTTTTTTTTTTTGAGTCCTATATTACCAATTCTGTCTAAAGATTTCCTGCGGTTGTTACTTAGGAACTTGAAGTAAGTGGAACAAGTGCAGTGTTGCTCTAGCCAGACAAAACCTGTTCGCTGCTTGATTGAAGTGGAGGGAGGTAAAGGAGTGGGAATCCAATTTGATGCTGGGATAAAGTCCATTACTTTTTTGTATTTAGTTTATGCTGGGGTTTGTTTTGTTTTTGTTTTGGGTGTTGGGTTTATTTTTTTCCTTTTGTTTTTGTTTTTTTTTTTTTTTTTAATAAAGAAATGGTTTGGAGGGATGAAAATGAGGTAAGAAGAGGAGATCAAAGCATTTTTTTAGAACTTTTTTTTAGAAATGTTTTTTAAATTGTTCCATTTTACATAAAGAAATATACATTGCAGAAGAGGGTTTAATCTTCACTGGATCCAATGTCCAAGGTTAAATGAGTATTCTGTGGCAATTGGGCTGTGGGCTCATCTCCCACCAAGGCCCTATGGGTCTTAGCTGTTTGCACAGAATCAGAGACCTGCAGTAGGAGAAACAGACACCAGTAAGCTCAGTCATCTGGTACATTGGCATTAAAATGATTCCTGTGCATGCATTCACTTCTGACGAAGAAAAGGGAAACCTGAAACTTGCTGATGTTATGGAAGCACCTTAAGCACTGAGCTTTTCTGCTATTATTATTTTCTCTGTGCCTGTCATCCAATCTCTGATTTTTTATTTTTTTTTATTTTTTTTTCTAGCTGGAAATTTCATTTTTCTTGATGCAACTTGCTTTATGCTTGGTACTGTGCCATGCAAAATTTTACTCTTCATGTGTGAACACTTTCTGACAGAAGAAATCATTTAATTACAAAAGCCCTGATTAAGCTGTAGTTGGCACACTGCATCCAAGAGTACTTCTGTACAAAAAGAATACATATTGCTGTGCTCCACTCCTTATGGTCTTCCACTCTAATTAGAGATGCCTTGCCATCTGTGAAACAGTTGCAACAAGAAATAAAACAGTTACAGTATAGCACTTCTAGCCTAAATGTTCTTTAATGCTTACTCTTTTGTCCCCAGATAATTTAGGAATAATCCTTGCTGCGAACATTTTCTGGGCATGGGTGTTTCTGAAATGTCTGGATTACTGGTCTGTGTTATTCAGCAGGTCAGTTAGATGAACACATTGTTGCCTTCTGGTCAAAGGCCGTATTTAATCTTTACCTTTTTCCTCACCCTTTTCCTTTACTCCTTTCAATGTGTGAAATGCAGACTTGACACTGTGCAAGAGCTTTGTGTGGAGCATCTGTTATCCACCTTTTTTTGTATATATTTTCACCTACCACTTCCCAGAAACTCTCTGTCATAGTGGAGTAGTAGTTGAGATCTGCTGTTCCAGGAGAGTATGCTCAGCTGCAACAGGTCTGAATTCAGAGTGTACTCGACTTTTGGAGTAAAGACTTAAAGAACTGATAGGAATGGAAAAGGAAGTTGCCTAGATTTTGCTGAGGTGCTATAATTAATTTTATTTAAAATAAACAAGAAAACCCCAACAACACAAAAGATAATAAAGACCCTATCTTCTGAGAAAGATTTGTTGGAGGAAAAATACCCACTTTCATTTCAAAGGATGGTTTAAAGACTTGCAAAAAAAGTAGAGCTTTCCTATGATGATCTCCAGCACCTGCTGGTGTCCAGCAGATGGTGCTCAGGAAAGTAGATGTTTCTTAAAAAAACATCAGTGGATGTTATTACTGGATATGCCTCTCCCCATTGTCCAATGCAATCCTTAATGCATCTGCTACATGCATGTGAAATCCTGTGATGGCACCTTCCTTATCCATCAGACACTGGAGATGGAAAAATTATATCCCTGTTCCCCAACCAGGTATTCAGCCTTCCCTGGGGAATGTTATGCTCTGAATTTGATTTAGCATATAGTCCTAGACTGTCATCTGTTGTAAAACTGCAAAGCCAGCTATAGGTATTCTGCAAAATGCATCTTGTGTGTTGTTGCTTATACTAAACTAACACAACTATTTCTCCAAAGCCCTGATTTTTGTCTTGCATGGGTTTGCCAGCAAGATTTCTAGCTTAGGCTTTCACTGACCATGACCTTATTTGCTGTCTGTACAACACATTGCAGGGAGAATCAAACAAGTACAGAATTTGAAAGAATTTGTGACATCAAGGGATAGATGAAATCACCAAGACAATTGAATCATATTCGCAGCAGAAAAAATTATTAACTCCATAGGCTGTTGTGTCTGCCTTGTTTATGTCCTATGCTTTAAATTATTGAGGCCAAAAATACTGGAGGCCACTGCTGCTCAAAAGGTCAGCTTGAATAGTTGTCTGGGGCTATTGAGTCTCCTCTGGAAGTAAATGGTATAAAGGCTTCAGTGGGAGTCAAAGTTAGGACATGGAGTAGTTATACAACATGTTCCATAGGGGCTGGTCCAAAGGCTAATCAGCTTAGTGGGTTACCCAGATATCTGGACAGAACAATCACAGATGTCCTCTTTTATAACCTGAGAAAAACAGTCCAACTTACAGCAGAGTTGGAGTTCATGAGGGAAGATTAGAGGCTGCATGAAACAAAGCTGAGTAGAATGTACTTATGGGGCTCATGGCGGGAAAAAAAAAACAGTGAGCATGACGCCAGTGAGGTCTATGGCTTCAGGAAGTATGATGCTGCCATGGTACCACACGACAGTGGAGAAGGTGGCAAGGAGGTGGCCACTGCAGATATTTACCATTCACACACTGCAGGTGCTTGTATGTGAATGATAAATCCATTTGGAGATCTTCGAGCAGGGCTTGCCTGGCTCTTTATTTAGATGGGAAATGTAAAGGGTCATGTCCTTGGGTCACAACTAAGGCTGTTGTGTTGATTTGCTTTAGGACTTCTAAACCTGTGTTCAGTTCCCCGTTTCATGCAAATTCTTTCTGTGCCAACAAGCAAGCCATCTAGTCCCTCTGTTTCTCGCTTCCCTATCTGTGGTATATAGATAAGAGCCTTTGCATTATCTCAGCATGAACTTAAAGAGCAGGAGGATCTGTTCCAGCTGTAGTAGGGGGTTGTTAAATTTGGAAAAAAAAAAATGCCAGGCATAATGGAGAATAGATACCACTGGAGAGGAAGAAAATGATTGTGCTTTAGAAGATAAATGCAATTAGAAAAGTCTGTGAAGGAAATTATCTGATAATAAGACAAAATGGAGATTCCCTCCCCCTCCTTTGATTCCTCTTGATTATCTGGAAATTGTTTCTTTCTGAATCACCTGTTTACTGCCTTACTACCAGCAGTGCAGTAGACATCTCTAGTAAGTTCTGCCTTGCAATTACTGCTGTGCCTGTGTGTTTGATCTGTTTCAGGTAACATTGGTGACTTTCTGTAGGAATAAATATATGCACATATTGTAAAGGGAGACTAAGACTGGCATCTGATGTGCTACAGACCTGGAAGTAGAGGATGTAGGGGCACTGCATCCCAGATGTTCAGTGTACTGCAGGGCAGGATACCAGGTGGGAGCTCGTGCACTGCCATCAGTACTGCAATGCCCATGAGACCTGCCTTGCTCAGACAGCTGGAATAGGCCTTTCTCCTAGAAGGCAGCATTATCATTTTACTTGGCCAGAATCCCCAAGTTATGTATAAAGCTCTCATCTCCATCTTTATGGTCAGAACAGTTCTTTGAATGCTTTGCTCACATTTGGTTAAAAAGCTGGTGACACAGAGGCAGCATTTTCTTAGCCATTAAGGTGGCTTTCCTACAAACACTGCATATTCAGTGGCATTTAACTGTATATACACCCAGCTGCTTATATGTCCAATGAAAGATGAGTTTAGAGTTTCGATAAATGTCAGAAGAGCCATCTGTATATTTCAAAGTAAAAAGATGAAACAAGTTGGCATATTTTCCTAGCACAGTCACATGGTATTAAAAAAAAATGTTTTGTGGGGGAATTACTTTAAGCTATAAAATATTATTTGTTTTTTCTGACTACTGAGATAACAGCAGAATGTTTTGTCTATGCATATCCAGTCTCATTAGCTGCTGGAAGATGTTAAACTGATTGAAACTTCTTGGAACTTCAGCTCAAAACAGGCATAATTTACAATGCTTTGGATGGGAAGTTTCTGAGATATGAGGTTACTTTAATAATAGGAGATTTTGTTGTTTTTTTCTATGGTTGTTGGTCTTTAGAATATACTTTGCATTAATTTCTGTTCATGATTGTGTAGCTTTTTCTATGGTCTTGTTTCCATCTGTACACCTGGACATCTTGCTTGTAGTTGAACTGTTGGTGCTACTAATTAGTCTTATTGCTGGTAGATATCTTTATTATGATAAGATCTAGATGCCATTTAGGAATAAGATTTTGTTTCACTAGATGCTGTATGTCAGTCATTGGCTGAAGGCTTCACAGTTTAAGTGTGCCAGACAGCAGAGCAGTGGATTATAATAAACAAGCAGAATAAACTTTACATAGGGACAGCAGGTTTTTCAATTTGGTTTATTTAATTTGATTTTGGTTTATTTCATTCGTTTGAACTTTAAGTAGGTAGTGATCAATATAAATGGAAGGAGATAATTTGATTAGGATAATAAACAGTGGAGAAGACATGGGAAGGGAAGCACTAAAGTGAATCCAGCAGGGATTAAGAAGGGAAAATAAGGCAAGTACCTATACCAAGGGCTAAAGTGATGGGTCAGTGAGAAAGTTTGAGGAAAACAAATAGATCAAAAGCTGTAATAAAATTCCTGAAGACATCATGAACATATGGTGTTATCAGTACCATTCAGTATTATTATTGTACCATTCAGTCTCCAGCTTATATGTGCTATTTTTTTAGAAAGACTTGTTTATGTTTCTAAGACTAACTTGCTTCGTAGTGTCCATGAAAATGCTGCTAGAGAGTAGGGCCCAGTCCTGTACCGCTCAAGTAGTCCTCTGCTGGACCAGTGTGCTTCTTGGCTCTTGTCAGTCTACAACAGTTTAAAGATAACTGAGTTTTTCTATTAAATATGAGGGACTAGGCCAGCATAAACTGAGTTTAGCATCAGGAATGTAAAAGGAGCTTGAATTAATTTCTGTAATCCTCACTACAACTGAGGCTCTTGGCATCTGCAGTTTGCTTTGGTAAAGAAAAGCAAAGGAAGCTGTGGGCATCTGACTGTTAGAGAACAGATCTGTTTTCCATCCTGTCTTGTATTTCAGCTGTTACGTTCTGTACCTCTTCTAATAAAACTCTGGCTATAACAACATGAAAATGAGATGTGTCCTTCACTAACAGCTCAGTTGCTAGGTAGTTGGTGCCTATATGGATATATTTGGAGAAGTTAGTTGTTTCCATGTTGGTTTTTTTTTTGTCTGTGTTTTGGGTATTTTGGGTTTGTTTGTTTTTTTCAGAGGAAATCTTAATCTGGAGTCTGGTCACACGCACTGCTGCTTTTTAATGAAGTTGAGTTTGTGCCATCTGCTAGCCATACTGATTACTTGGAGAACTTTGATGTTGCTGTTCACATAACAGTTGATACATAATTTATGTTTGGTGATAGATAATCACCTTGAGGCATTTCTTCACTAATTTCAATGAAGACATAAGTTATCTTAAGCTGTAGTCACTGCATCATCATTATTATTTTTTTGAGCAAAAACTTAAAGAAAAAATACTTAAATAAGTTTCCTGTCATAAACCTGAAATCTTGAGCCAGTACCTTAGAATTCAAGAAGCAGCCATTAAAAAATGCCTACAAACATGAAACAACTGTTTTAATTTGTTGCCAAAAACAGTTTATCATATTAAGCTAGCTGACTGGCCTTCATAATGTTTGTGCTTCAAACTTTTCCTGGTCTGTGTTTTGCCGTGTGGGATGCTTCTGTGTCATTGGTTTAAGAGTCTGACCTTTCGTTGTGAGAAAAAATAATTTTTTTGTTATGAATAGAACACAAGGAAAAATAAAGCTTCATTTGTACTATGCTACCTTTCATGCAAAAGCTCTGGTATAGCCAAAACTACTGGATTCTTCCTGTCTTACAGCAGTTTTATTGACTCTTCCCTTACTTCTAGGTAAGGATGTTGAGTTACTGGTCTGCTGTACAGAGGGTCTATTTCTACCACGGAGTATTTGTTTAGCTACTCCTGCAATGCTCTAAAAATGAATTTGTGTTTACAGAGGGTTCCAAGATGATCAGATGAAAGTCTCCGAATAAGTACAAAGCATAGTTATTAGCCAGTGTTTAACAAGGATTTATGATTAGCATGCTGCTTGTGTAAACAGCATTTATCTTAAAGTTAACCTAAAAAGAGGGCCAGACACCCCACTTCATTATGTGCTACTTTTATGCTCACACTAAAACTTGTCTTAAAACATTTGATATCTTTGTCTTAAGTTTGTTGCAGCACAGTCTGAAACTCTCAAATGAGGCTATTTTGTTGATAAAACATTGTTTACTTAAATACACAGAAAAAACCCACTTGATTTCAACAGCTGCTTTTACAAGGATGTCTTGGCAAGAAGTAGTCACTTATTCAACCGTCAACAGAGAATTGGCATGTTGAAGTGAAATTTAATGTGTCTTTAGGTTCTTTAGAGGAATGCATATTTAAAAGCAAATTTCTGAGTCATCATCCAAAGAACCATACCAGTATTTCTTGTCATTATCAGTGCTCCAAGCATCCAAAGTGGATGCTTTTAACCTTGACTTTTTTTTTTAATACAGCTGGAGAGGGGTTAGAGCGAACAACAACAACAAAGTAAAAAAATTTAAAAAAGGTATTTTAAAGACTTGTAGTGTCTAATAGAATTTGTTAGGTTTCAGTATTTTACAGTGCTTACCAACTTCATGATGCCTTCCTTTTTGCTTGAAATCTGTCCGATTTCCATTGAGAAAATGCAGCTGTTTCTAATGCCTTTTGTTCATTTATATGTTGAGGCAATTACAGTATACTACAGAGAAGAAACAAGGAGGTGATGAGAGGAACATCCTAACAAACCTTAAGGTCTTGTCATAGCTTATCACAAAATAAAAGGTATATTCCTGGGAAGGTCATCCCAGGGACAGTCAGAGCAATGGCATGTGCACTGGCTAATGCTGCCCAGAAGAGCTATAAACAGAACCTCTTCTCTCCCTAGTGCCACCTAAATGCTTGATTTGTGATCATGGCATTTACAGTCCACCTCAGTTCAAACAGAGGCTGTTCTAGGTGAAAAAAGCAAGCAAGCTTCTTCAGAGAGCATAAGTGTTCTAGAAAATGAGAAGACAAATTCATTATAAGCAGAGTCTTTGCAGCTGAAGTAAATACTATTCCTGGGTCAGATCCATTTCTATCTTCCCTGTTCAATAAACTGGCATAGATAGGCATATTACAAAGGCTTTATGGTTTGGCTTTAACTTATTTAGGCATAAACAAATGAAAGGCATGCATTTTTTCACTCAGCCAAAAACTTATTAGTCACAGTTTTGTCTGTGTAGGCTCTGAGGAGCCAGATCTAATACACTAATAATTAAAAAAACCCAACAAACTCAAATCAAAACTATTAACCATATTCAGTGTTCTCCCTTTTACCACTTTGCCTTACAGTGAGTCATTCAGTGTTCTGTCATTCTCCAGGAGAGAAGTAAACTTTAGCAGGTAACACTTGGAGCAAAGAATCTGCAGCACTGGACATGGGCTGATGATTTCCGAAGCGCATCTGTATTTACTGAATTGAAGGCAATAAAACTTTGTGAATCAACAGTGCATTAGGATGGAGGGGTGTTTTGTTGTTACTGGGGTTATTTATATAATGTCAGAAGACTTCTGGCTTTGTATGCTGAAAAAACCACTTTTTTCTGCAGGTGTGTATATATTACTTTTTTTTTAGTGGCCCCTAAGATTGTTGGGTGAGGCTGATGGTCCTTACTCTTGCAAGCTTAGAGTTTAAAGGAGAGAGGAGGAACAGCAGGAAACAGAAAATGCAAAGGAAACTCAAAGTAAAAGCAGAGAAAAAGATTCAATAAACCATAGCACCAAAAGAGCAAACATCCAATGGTTACCAAACCTTTGTTGCAATAGCACCTTCAGAGGAGAAAGCGAAAAGGCAAACTAGAGATGCATTAGCTGGGTTTAAACAGCTTTTAAAGAATTAAAACCACTGCATTTACAAACTTAAAACCAAGACACCCTTCTTCCCACGGCCTGCATGTTTAGCAAATAGTCTTGAGTAATGCTTTTCCATGTGGTTATCAGTTCTGATGTCTTGTCTTTCCTACAAGATTTGATTATACCTGTGTTACTTTATGGCTTTTAAATAGGCATCAAATGATTGCACTTAGCTGAAAAAAAGAACAGTATCAACAGTCAAAGTAGTAAGGCTTTGCTTGCTTTCACTAAAGTTTGACTTGGGACTAGCAAAAGAAAACAATAGGTTCAAAACCATCCATAGATGATTCAGAGTTTACATGATATATGTGCTAAAAATAATGTTGTCTTGCATAAAGCTGAGGTTAGGTTCTGTATTAGACATAAACACTGTCAGCAGAGGCTTGTTAATACCTCAAAGAAGAATCGGCATCCATGCCTTAAAAGTAGGAGGGTTGTAATTGTAATTGTGGTGGATTAGGCTGTTCGTACCTTCTTTGTTTTTCTTATGGTACCAGAGTACCAGTAGTAAGCCTTATCTTTTCTTGATTAGAACCTAGAACTAATTAGATCTTCCAGTGTTTTGGGGTTTGTGTTTTGGTTGGCTTTGGTTTTGTAATTTTTTTTTTTTT
>JANHFX010001324.1:49401-64324 GCA_027560015.1 Chloroceryle amazona
GGGGGAGAGTGGGTGGTTCTTAGTTTGTTTGGGATTTTTTGGTATATTTCTTTGCACCTTTAGTGATTTTTACAGAAGCTGCTTATGCTCCTCTCCAGAAGAAGCAGGACACTGGTGAATGGTCTGTGTCTAAAACTCCACAGAGTTTTTTAAGAGCTTTAAAATAAAAGATTGTGTTGATAAAGATCTTTGAATGAAATTTAGTAATAGAAATTTAGCCAGATCCTGGCAAATTGGATGCTATTGCATTGTGCTTCTAAACTACCAGGAGGCTTCAACTGGATATTTACTTGTTATTTTGTTTTTTGTTTTGTCTGGGGGGTCATGGAGTTGTTTGGCTGTTTGTTTGGGTTTTTGGGGGGGGGAGTAAGGGTTGTCTTGTTAGTTTTTTTGGTGTTGTGTTATTGTTTATGGGAATGGAAATACAAGTAAACCAGCAGATGAGGAGCTGTGCTTGAGTGTATCCTTGATTTCCATCCCCTCCAGTTAAGGTACCTTCTGTTGTCCATTTCAGGTCTTTTCTTGAGCTTAGGGGTGGGCTGCAGGAAAAAAAATATTCCACTAGCCCATTTGTAAAAAGAGTCTTAGAGTGTCATGCTAAGAAAGTTTGAGCAGCTTCTGGCTGACTCATCAGAAGCTGCTCATCCTGAGAGTCAGAAAGAGGGAAAATTGATCAACATTGTTGTCCATTTTTCTAGAAAGTAATTTGTTAGTTTGGCTGAAGAAAAAATCTTCTGCAGTTAACTACAGAACCAGATTCTTTAATAAGATATGGTGGTTTAAATCATAAGAGTCTGCTGATGTCCAGCTGTGACAACACAATACACTTCCTACAGCCTTACACACAGTTTACAATGGCAGACGCCTTTGGGCAAACAATCTATAATTCAGCCTTTACGCTTGTGTATCTCTCGTCTAAATTGTTTGTCTAATAAAAGACACTGGATTAACTAAACTACCTATTGTTAATTAAGCAAAGACTTGTTCTGCAGTCATATAGCCTTAATTGGTACAAAAGCTAGTGAAAAAAGCACAACTACTATTGTCCAGATTCTCAGAGCTTTTCCAAAATAAAATTGTGCTCAAAGTATCATCCTTAGCTTTATTAATTTTTTTAAAATGTTTACAGTGACACATTTGAAGCATGCCAAAGAAAGGGCTGATTAAAATCTTCAATGTCCACATGCTTATCTGAAGCTTATACTATAATTTCCCTAAATATGAGCATGTGACAAACAAAATAGGAATATCTATAATATATGTGCGATATGCCCAGACTGTGGGAGTCATTTGATTTCCACTGTTTGATCTCTCTGCATTGATTTTCCATCAGATGGGTTTTTTGTGATGTTCAAAGGTGAGCTTACAGACAGATGTGGGATGCAGGAAAACCACAATTATTTCTACTTCACAGATTCTCAGTTTCAAACATGATTTATTCTATGGGTTGTAAAATACTTTATCTGCATTTTGTGCTTTGAGCCCATCTCTCACTTCCTAAAGAAAACTTTGTATTGTGTGTGAACCAGTATGGTAGAGCCATAACCAGGTGTTTGACCTTCCTATACTACGTTGCTAACAGCTGCTCCCAGACTGAGACAGCACAGACCCCCTGTTCTAGACTTTAATTATGGTAATGAACATTGATAACCTTCATTCAGCACTTTCACCTATTTATATGAATAATTAGATGTCAAGTGGGTCCAAAGTAGCAGCAGCACTCAGTGGGGAAGATGACAGCAGATGTTGGGGCAGGGAGGGGGGAGGAGAAAGAGTCACCTGGCCCATCCTCATCAGGACTGCAGGATTAGGAATTTTAAAGCACATGTAAACCAAAGATGTATGTATTAAGTCATTCCATCAGCAAAAGAAGTGGCAGTGTAGTAGACACAGAGGTTCTGAGGCACTCAGGGAATCTTCTCAGCCCATAAAGGTTCTCTGGTTACACAGTAGGTGCAGATGGGGAGATGGTGCAGACCAGGACTTGGTTTTGAAAGAGTAGACTCTATATATCTTTCTCCGATTTAATAGTAAGATACCAAGGTCCAGCACAGAATGCAAAGTATCCGTGAGAAGCAGCAAATGCTGGGCTATCTGAAACAATTGTAATCTAATTCTAGTCTCCTCCCTGGAGGTGTTTAAGATCCCATTAGATGGGGTGCTTAGGGATATGGTTTAAGGGGTAGGCTTGGTAATATTAGATTGATGATTGGACTAGATGATCATACAGGTCTTTTCCAATCTATACATTTCTGTGTTTCTATGTTTTCTGTGCCTGTGTACTCAGTACTGTGTATCCTAACTCCTTTTAACTCCTAAATCCTTTTAACCTTTCTCTGGAGGAAATTATATGCTTTATACCCTAAAAAGGCTCCCAGCTTCCCAGCCCCTTTTATCCCACCTCCTTTTAGACTTCCACCTAGCACTTTCTCTAGGCTTCCCCACGTTGATGCCATGTGCTGCCTTCTCCAGTTCCATAAACCGTCTCTCCACCCTTTCGGTCTTCTGGTTTTTAGTTCTGGACAGCCTTTGTGCAACCATCAGTGTGATTGCACAGCCACTAACTGGTGTACAGGATGTGAGAATGGACTAGGGACCAGCTTTGCATTTTCTTAGGGAAATAAAAAAAAACAAAACAAAAAATCTTGTGGAAGGATCTGTCTGCCAAAGCTTGGGTTCTACAGGGTGAGATGTTCACACTTGGCTCAAGGCGAAATGGTCTGCCTGCAACCCTCTGAGCAGTCAAGACCCAAATGCTTCTTTGTAAAGAGTATATTTACTTTACACAAACTTAAGACAAGACTTTCGAAAACTTGATTTTAATAAAAGCTAAAGGTTAGCTAGACATTAAAGAAGTATGAGGATAGTTTACTTTATCCTACCTTTAAATGTTAAGGTTAGTTGGCAGAGCAAAGACAGTGCAGAAATTAATGGAGTGTATACGTAAAATGGGAATGCTGTCAGAACCAATTTTATCAAGCATTGTGAATACTGACGTAAAATGAATCTTCTTATCTTTTTTTTTTTCATTGTTGTGCTTTAACAAGTAACTATGAACTTGGAAAGAAAGATGAAGTTGTGGGTACTTTCTGGAGAGCTTGAAGAATAGGTGCAGACTATGTCAGCTTTCATGTTTATAAATCACTTTATTATTCTGGACTCAGATGAGAAGTTTATTGAAGCTAGTGCTATCTATCATGCAAAATAATGTGCCTGTAGTCTAAAGCTTTTAAGGATCTATTCAATATTTTTTTCTCCAATGTATACTGTGGAATTGTATTTTTTCCTGATATGGGTTTTGAGATGTTTTAAAAATAAATTATATTGTCATTTGGATCTAATTATAATTTTCAATGATAGGAACACAGTTTATACAATATTCCAGCATGATTTTCATCTGAATAGTACAAAATGAAAAAAAAGTTTTATGAAATTATTTAAGGACCCAAATACTTATGTTTTATTGAGAATTTGTATATTGATATCGAGAAAGGTCAAAATAGTGGTTTGTTTGAAATCAACAGCAAACTCTGTCCTCTACAGAAATAAACCTGGGGAGTCCATTCAAGTTAGTTGAGCTGAGGAGTGAATACAAATTACCTTTCCTTCACCATTTATTAGAGGATTTCTGAGAGGAGAAGAGTGAGACATGGCAGTTGAAATAACTGAATTTTCAGACACTACTGCTGTGCTGCAGCTCTCTGTATTTCAACACATCATTTTTGCAGCCATGAAAGCTCAGGATTTCTGTCTAAGGATCTTTGGAGCTGGATTGCTGCAAGGTAGCTGAAATAATTGGCATATGATTTGACTCATGACTTCTACCATAGTTTGCTTAAGAGGTACCAGAAGCTTGTCCCGAGGTCAGAGCTCTACTGTGGTTGATATAAAATGAAGTGGCTTGGGAGTTATATCCAAATAAAAATTGAAAATTACCTACTACTTGAAGTTAAATTTCTCTGCACTTGATTGACGCACAGAAACCGTTACCAACATTGAGAAGATAAAGCAGCAGGTGAGTGCAGCCAAATTCTAGTGTGCTTTGCATACTTCTGATACAGGAAACAGCCCCTTGACCAAAATCATGGTAGTTGCCTTTTCTTTTTAGCAATAGGAGTGCTGCACCCCTCAGCATCTCTGGCAAGCAGCAGCAAGGATAAAACAAATAAACTTTAGTGGCAATTTCCTGCCCTGGCTTTCTAATATCAAAATTGTGAGTGTCTAATTAAAGTACTACTTAGAAATTAAATAAATGGAAACACTGACATAATTGATCCAATATTGTGCTGAACCTGGTTTTAATGAGGCTTTGTCTTCAGCAGAAGTACAAAAATAAGGGCAGAATCTGGCCTGTATTTGGAGAGTTATCTTCAGAAAACACACAGAGCTCCTAGATGTTGGAATGTAAGAGAATTATAAGAATTAGGAGCATGGAAGTGATGAGTCAGATATACCTTTGTCTCTGAGAAATCCCAAAGCAGATGCTTTAAAATGTGTTTAGTTTTGCCTTGTGACATGTTCTTTATCCCACATAATGGAGACTGCACAATATATGGTGTGTTCCATTTATCCATTAAATTACTTTCAGCAAAGGTGACAGGAATGATGGAAGTGTTTCTGCTCATTTGCATATTCTCAGCACCCTCCATACATCCAACTGACATGCCCTGGTTTTATTTCTGTACCTATAGATGTACACTTGGCTGCCCATTTAGAAAAATAAAAGTATGTATGTTGGGTTTAATTCACTAGAGTTTTCCCATATTCACAGAAATTTCTATTTGATAAAGCACAACATTTATTAAGTATATTATTTTAACTTTCTAGCAACACAGTAATCCAGATGTTTTGTTATTTTAATTTTTTCTTGTATCTCAACAGAAAAAAATATTTGGAGAGTTTAACTTGTAGCTCATCTGATTTTTGTCTGTTTCTATTGTGTAAATATTTCGAATGCTTTTACTTAACCTTTAGGAGAATATTTGCAGTCTCTACATGATATTAAAAGGCTTTTGTCTTAAGACTGCAAAGTCTCAAGTGTGTCTAACTTACATCAGTTTTTAGATACTTTGATTATACAAAATTATGAAATTAAAGAAGATTTCCATGAGCTTTTTAATTAAATGGTGACATTAGATTATTTCTGTTACAAGCAAACAAGTGGAAACAAAGCTTCAGGCAAGTCGAGACAAGTTGAGGTCTAGGCCTTGAGGTCTAGGTTGTCTGTCTGATCAGTTGCCTGTTACAGGCAAGGCCTTCACATCTACTGATCTAAAAGACTTTGGTCATTTAAGCACCTCCACTGGCACAAATTTGAGAGTTTTTCATTGTGGTACCCAAACTCACTGTAGCTGTCAGCAAGGGTAGTATCAGTGGTGCTGCACACGGCATGGCGCAGGGATGTGGAGCCTCTGTGAAGGGCAGATGGTGTCACTAATGTCCCCGGGTCTCGGCTCTCCTTCTGCTCTGTGCTTGCAACTTTTCCTTGTGTTTGTGGGTCTGTTGCTTGCTGTAACTGATTCAAGATTTTATTCAAAGGTTCAGAACCTTTTCTTCTGTATTCCTAAAGATTTGCAAAGGAAATGTTTGGAACAGAGAGTAGGTTTGAGACAGTTAGAGGAAGAGACTGATGACAAAACATGCTAGTAATTGTAGTGATCAAAATTGATAATGCTTTTGGAAGTAAGCTTCTGAATGAAAACGTACCTATCTAAAGCTAGTTCCTGCTTTCAATGTTGCGGGTTATAGATGAGCATTATTTTCATTAAGACACAGGGCTGTTTTCTCTCTGGTAAAATGATTAAATATTATTTACACAAACTGCTAAAAAGAAGGGTTGTATCAGTACAGATGTGCATATGGCCTTTTTTTTTTACTTAACTGCTACACTTGCTGTACACAGTTATAGAATGGTAGCAGTTGGAAAGGGGACCTCTGGAGATCATTGAGTCCAACCTCCCTGCCCGCACAGGATCACCCAGGGCAGGCCACACAGGAACAGATCCAGGCAGGTCTTGAAAGTCCCCAGAGAAGGTGACTCCACAACCTCCCTGGGCAGCCTGTTCCAGGCTCAGTCACTCT
Source organism: Chloroceryle amazona (assembly GCA_027560015.1). Taxonomy (NCBI): domain Eukaryota; kingdom Metazoa; phylum Chordata; class Aves; order Coraciiformes; family Cerylidae; genus Chloroceryle; species Chloroceryle amazona. Next base: position 55,483 of record JANHFX010001324.1, read on the forward strand.
CACAGTGAAGAAGTTTTTTTCCTTATGTTGAGGTGGAACTTCCCTGTATTTCAGCTTGGGAACATTACCTCTTGTCCTATCACAGGGCACCACTGAAAAGAGACTGGCCCCTTCTACTTGACACCCACCCTTCAGATATTTCTAAACATTCATAAGATCCCCTCTCAGGTTTCTCTTTCCCAGGCTAAACAACCTCAGGTCTCTCAGCCTTTCCTTGTAAGAGAGATATTCCTGACCCCTCATCATTTTTGTAGCTCTCCATTGGACTCGCTCTAGTATTTCCCTGTCCCTCTTGAACTGGGGAGACCAAAACTGAACACAATAGTCCAGATGTGGTCTCCCTGGTGCAGAGTAGAGGGGGAGGAGAACCTCCCTCAACCTTCTGGCCACACTTGTCAAGCAAGATCTAATATTTAAATGAGGCGATAGTATTAAGGTGGTCTTACACTGGGCTTGCCAGCCAAAGTGCTTATGCCTTGCAATTGTAAAAGTGAATGTTTTACCATGTTGTTACCTGGCTTATTTTTAATACACTAAAATTTGACCTTAGTCCTACTTCACAGTTTTTTACTAATAAAAGTTGAATGTGACAGGTTATGAGGAAGTAGGCAGAGTTAGAAAGACTTTATAGTAACTTCAAGGGGAATCTCTCTTCTCTTTTGGTTATCAGTCTATTTAGGTGCATTATATATAGCAAAGATATATTGTTAGATACTTTCAATAGAAAAGAGTGGGGGAAGGACAGGGAAGTAATAAGTTATATGAGATACCAATCATGTTTCCATCAACAGAAACTGACTCATGATTCATAAAAGCCTTCTTTATACTAGAATACATTGTTTAGAATTTTGTTTAAAAATTAAACAGAACATCTAACTTTTCAGCAGCTGCAACTTCCTGGCCTGATTTCCAAGGGACATTTTATAAATAAAACATATATTTCAAAGTTTGAATTCTCTTTAGAAGAATTTATAGGCAGCTTCGGTGGGATATTGTTTTTCAGCACAAGCTTATTAATTTGCTAGCTAAACAATGCTTTTGCAAGGAAAGCAATGAGTTGTAAGTCAGAATAAGGCACCTTGCAAAAACAAACACCCAGAAGAAAAAGTTCTCTGCAAAATCCTAAGCAGAATTTATGCCAAGATTGCTGTTCTGAATAGCAGTGCATCACAGCGCAGTGAGATTTCAGTCAATTCACCACCTGTGAGTAATCCTCTAAATAAAGGTATAAATTTCACAGTAAATCTTTCGTCAAGGTTTTCAAACCTGCACATTGACAGGAAAATACACAGTGCACAATTCAATATAATCTGGGGGGGGGGGAAGGAAGGTTAGAAGATAATCCCTCTGTCACTTTCTCATCACACAGGCTATTTGCACACAGTTACGTAAAAGAACCAGTTTCTTTTCTGGTGCCTTTGAGTGCCATATGACTTGATAATACAGAGTTCGTCCCAGGCACTTGAGGGCAGGCCTTAACTAGACACTAGGAAAAAAAAGAAGTTCTCTCTGAAGAATTTTGGTGTCAAAAGTGGAGACTCACAATATTTCAGGAGCAACTGAGTTACCTTGGAGCCAACAGAGGCAGAAGGTGTATGCATCATGCAGTGCTTGCTGGCAAGTTGTTTTAGTGTAGGGACAGTAGACCACATCCTAGTGATATTTATTTATGACATGTAGGGATATACAGTTGTGTTATTTGCTTGTTTTAATTGCATGTACTTATCTCATGCATTGTTCTGGCTATGGTGTCTCTCAACTTAAATATTGGCTGTATCTGTATCACTTAATAGACAGGTTAGGTACAACTCCCTGGCCAAGTGACCCAACATAGTATGGCTTGTGCCTGTGCACTTAAGCGCTCATTCTTTCTCATGCCCCCTGCCTCTGACTTCCACAAATAAGGTGGCTACATCCAGGCTGCTAACCATCAGCAGTGCCTCACAGGAGCTATCTCCTGAACTAAGGCCAAGCATTGCCTGGGACAGTAAGCCTTCGAACGGGCCGTAGCTGTGCCAGGGAACATTCCAAGAGTGAGGAGGTACAGATGACTGTGGCCCAGTTCTCAGTCTGTGTCCTGGCCTTGTTCTGTTTACTGGAATACACAGAGCACATAGCCAAAGGGGTCAGGATGAGAGCACAGCACTGAATGTTTTTAGCATACTAGGGACATTTGCCCTGCTGGCGTTGGCAGTATTTTCTCATGCACCGCTTCTGTGCGTATGCTTGTTCCCTTCCTCTTCTTGCTTTCCCCTGCCTGCACCCTACCTTTTCATGCACATCTGAGAGATGGTCTGATCAAAAAGCCTGATCATGCCCTCTAATGACTGGAAAAAATTTCTTTTAATCTGTAGAGCCAAAGGCCTTGAACATCTGGTCTGGGAGCCCAAGTCACAGACTTGGAATGAAGGACTAAGACTCTACCACCCTTTAAAAAAATAATGTTCCCAGGAATGTACAGGACTGCGGAAGGCTGCTTGTTGCCCTGCCAAGGAGCCTGTAGTAGCGTGTGTACTTCTGTGAACTTTTGCAGAAATCACATGGTTTTATTCTAAGGCAATAGAGAGCTATAAACCGGGTCACCCTGCGTTACACACCAGTGATCTTCCCCCGATGGGCACTTTATGTCTCTGGGGCACAAACATAAGCTGTGGGCAAAAGTAAAGAGAGCCTCCTTAGTGTGAAATAATTATCACAAATAATAATACTGGAACTGAGTATTTTCTCCTGTTAATGTGGCAGCAGTGTGTGTAGCAATGCAATTACAGAAAAGGCAGAGGTAGAAAGATTTATTTTATTATAGATTTATTATATGGTTGACTAAGGTGAATTATCTTCATTTTATGTGTTTTATGTTCATAAAGTGGATAAAATTTTCCCCCAGTGATCTACGAGTTCATGACCTGCTGTCTTCCAGCAAGACAAGAGCTCCCCAGTGCACAAAGCATTTTTTAAAATACTGTATAGGACCTAAAATTACTCAAGTGTTTGAAAAGTTTCCAAACACTAAATTCGTCTGATGGTGGAAACCTGGTGGAGTGGTAAGACTTTTAGGGTGTCCTGGGCCAGACCTTAAAAGCTGAGATTGCAACTTGAGTTGGGCCAGCAACCCAATGAACCCAATGAACACAGAAACACAGATATAAAACTATGCAAGGGTGAGGAGGTGTGAAATTTCACAAACTCCAACACACAAGAGCTGATCCTGTTCACAATGAGATCGGGGACAAACTGTGTACTGGCTTTGAACCAAGAACTGGTTCAAAGTTAGATAATTAAAAAAAGACAAATAAAATGGAAATTCTCTTAAGTGTTTATTATTTTGCTCTATTGAAAGTCTATTGACTCCATTCTAAGAAGGTTTCTTTTTCCAGGATCAGAGATGTCTTGCATTCCTCAAGTGCAATTAATTTTCAGTAAAACACTCTGTTACATATCAGCCATTAACATTTCCAGACTGTAAACCTGACAGGTTTAAGACATTTATTCTGATATCTATTAGTGTGAAGCTAAGACTGAGGTTAACATTTGGCATGCTGTGGAGACTGAGCTGCTCCTTCTGTGTCCGTGAATTTGCTCTGTGTTGAAACTAAACTGCCACAATAAGCCAGGAAAAGCAATTCTTCTCTGAAGTGGCTGAAGTTTTAACAGTTGCATTTTTAACATTCAATTCAAAAAAAAAAATAAGACAGAAAATAAAAAATGTATTAATACAAAAAAAAGTGAAGATTAATAAGAAAATACCCTGTAACTAAATATTTACTGGAGAATAGTTAACTACTTCAGAAAACAGAGGCAGACAGGAACTGTACAGAAAAAGCTAGACTTGTGCAAATTGTCATTAATTCCTTTATGATGAATTATGACATGGTGGACATGAGCAGCCACAGACTTGAGAAATGTCATAGGCTGCAACTCTTGGTGACTGTAGCTCCCAAATTCCCTATCTGAGTCATGGGCAGGGAAGCAGGGATTGCAAACCTGATGCCATCTGGTACTGCTAGAGGGCAGATGGAAGAAGTCTCCCATCAGTTCATTACTGTAACATCAAGTCACAGTATGAAAAATGATGGAGCTCATGCCTTACATAAGATCATGACCAGTTCTCTGCTGGACTGTTGGGAGGCAGGGGCAGAAGGGCCACCTCGTATGCTGACCAGGGGTAAATTAAATCCTTTTTACTTGTCTGATCAGAAGCTCTGTCTGTATCTATTGGGGCATTACCTAAGCCTCCCTTAAACATGCAAACAAATAAATTCCTTTGTTACTCAGTTCCTGGTTAGTGACTGAAGCTGTTTTAAGTATTTACAGTAAGATGATTTTGTATTCACAATGGATAAACAAGGTTTATGTAAAGCTTATGCCTGTGAAGCAAACACAGAATCTCATTCATTATTCCCGTGTGGGAAAAACACAACTTACTAGAAAAAAGTCATACCAAAAGTTTTGGATTTATTTTAAATAGAAGTAAACAACTAAACCTTTAACTGAAACTACAATTGTAGATTCATTAACAGGAAGAGCAACGAAGTAACACGGAACACAGGTTTTCGATCCAGTGTGTGAATACAATGTGAATAAATTAGACAGTTGTAGATGTCTTAATACTTGGGCTGATTGGCTGCCTATATCTGTAATGTGTCATATCTTCTACCTACTCCTCCAATACTTAACTGCCTTTTGAGCTGGGAAGAATTTTAAATAATTTTGAAAACCAATTTTAGTGCATCTTAGCTCAGAGATATTCCTTCAAATTTTCTGCAACACTCAAAATGTAAAGGATTGACTGCTTTTGATACTTGGAACATGTAGTAAAACTTAAAACAAACAAACAGAAACACACCAAAATTTGATCCTAACTGTAAGATTAATTCACTGCACTTAATGCCACTTCTCCAGGCATAACTAGAGCAATGGGAAAGAAATGGTAATGTGAATAGATGCTGAGAAATTAAAATGACTTTGAAAGAAAATTCTATAGCCAAACTGACCTTTGTTGATGGAAATCATTTGGTAGAGCTTAAAAAAAGCAAGGTGGATCCCAATGGTCTTGTGTTTTGGTACTCGGGTTGCAGTTTAGTTTCATGGCTAACATTAAAGCCATGGTGTATACCACACTCAGCCAGAGGCCTACAGCAAGACCACCCTGGATGTGCACCAGTCATGACTTAAATCTTTATTTGTTGAAATAAAAGAAGGAGTCTTGCTTACTGACTTTTGGCTAAGCTGGATAAGGCAAACAAGAACATATTTATCTAGCTGGGAACAGGTAGAGTCACCTCAAAGCATAAGGGAAAAAATTCTCAGTGTAAGCAAATTTTAATTTCTTTATCCCAGAAAGACCTGCAAAAATGGAGGGACCCTACAAAGCAATATATTTGTGTTCTTGGTCAAATAAATAAGCTGTAACTTTAGGTATATTGAATTACTTGATGTGCTTCATAGGTCAACCCGTGGAATTATGTCGCCTAAAACCTCTCCAGAGTAATTATATATATCTTTCTTTTCTACCAAGTTAAAAAAAAAATAAATGAATGGTGTTGCTAGAATTTTTTTATTTAAATGAGGTTCTGTTTGATTTGTAGTGAACAGTTCATTGTCCTTTCAATTTCTGCTGTGTTTTTCTTATATTCAGATTTCAAATACTCCAGTGGTGTTTCTACTTTGGTAGCTGTTCTGCATTAATCCTCACATTTACTACTTTTAATGCAGTTCTTTTCCCCAATTTAGTGTGTATGCTAAAATGGGTTTACCGCCATATGTGAGCATATGTGAGAATTTTTTTAAGTGCCAGGAGAAATGCTTTTTCAGTGTTCAGTTTGCAACTCTCTACTAAGAGGCTGCTCTCACTATATGCATTGAGTATCAGCAGAGAAGTTTAAGACACAAGATTCATTTCATTCCTAGACATTATTTAACTCATCCTTTGAGTAACCAAAATTGAAGTGTTCTGAATTATTATGAAGAATATTGAATACAGAAATATTAAAAAGTTCACAGGTAATTCTATACTTGTACAGATATGTTAAATATATATGAAGATACTCAAAAAAAAAAAAAAATAGTATTTTGTGCATCATTTACTTAGAGCAGAGCCACAAGGGAACTATTTTATTTAATCCTTTTCTTTTATACAAACTGGCAATGTTTTGAAAACAGCTCTTTCACATTAGCTTTGTACATAATTGTTCTGTTTTGGCTGGCTAGTATTATTTGCTGAAATACCATTTCTTATCTTCCATCTCTTTTCTGGCTGTTGTCCACTTTTCAGCTACTCCTCGGCATCTTCTGACTTGTTGAACTTCTTTGGGAGCTGATTTATAGTGATTTAGATTCTTTGTATGCTGCCTGATTTTTTATCTTTTTTTTTTTCTCAGTAGTATGTCCCACTATTATATTAGTAGGGAGCATTCAGATTTTTTTGTGAATAACTGTGAAGGTGGCTCTCTATTGCAACTATGTAGCAGTGATGAAGGAATAAGGTTATTTAATTTGAAGCCATAATTCTTCAGACACTAATCTCTTAAGATTCCATGCTTGCATTTCAAACTGGATGCTCGACTATTTTCATTGTCACTATTCTATAATTGCTCAATTATATTAAGACTAAGAAATATCTCATATGTTCTTTTGCAAGAAATAGTGTGGAAAGTTATCTCCTCATGAGGCATGGTAGAGAACAGTATGAGATTGATGTAGGTTTTTGTTGGTTTTGTTTTTTTTTTTTAAAGGCTGTTTTTAATAAGAACCTGGAATTACTTGTGTGTAGTTCATCAAGGCTTTTATGATCTTCAAAACAGGGGAATGCTTTTTGTTCCATCTGAATGCACATACCAGAGTGATGAGCATCATAAACCCTAGAGAGGCAGGAAGACAGATGTCCTATATGGTTAAATTCTTTTCTTCTCAGTGTTGAGTTTTTCTGTAGAACACACCATGATGTAGCATTAGCTTCAACTCTCAGTTTTAAGAGTAAACTGAAGTTGCTATTTCAGGCCATACTCCTATTGTCCCCTGTTTTAATTTCCTTTTTTTACATGCATGGTAAAGCTCAACAAGGCAATTTCTGTTGAGAGACCTGAATACAACTTTATCATAGTCTATTAAAAAACATGATGACGGTTATTTGGTTAGCCACCAATTTCCTTTCTCATGCTCAGTCTCAGATTACTAAAGTATCATCTGTCATTCTCAGACATGCTAACTAATTGCCCTGTAGTAGACAAATAAAGAGCCCATTTTACAAGTGATGTGTGGGACATACTAATGTCAATTCGTATGTTGCCTAGATACAGCTTTTATTTGTGTTTAGGATTACTTAACTTCTTAATTGTAGAATACAGAGAATTGGAAGCATACAGTCCAAAGTCTAGTCAATTTAAAAACTCAATAGAGTGTAATGGACTTTGGCTTGGACACCTACTGCTATGGTTGTCAACTATATTGTAGTTGCAATATGAAAGATGAAATTTAAAAGAGGCTTAGAGAAGTTAAAGGAGGTTATGTGGAGTGAGAGGATGTCATTAGGCAGACCAGATTAATGAAAATGCAGTTGTAGAGAGCATGGTCCAACATATCATATAGAAGCACTGAACAGCTGTTAGAGTGAATATTGTTAGTCTTTCTAACAGGCTAATCATGAAGGTCCTGTGAAAGAATAATTATATGTGGTTGCAGGTAGTGATCTCAGTCCATTATGTTGGCATTTCTTATGTTTTGGGGATGTAAACTTCAGGAACTAGTAAATGTTTGATGTTGGCATACACTGTTCAATAGTCAATGAAAAGACAGAAGGCATATAAGTGATACTTAAAAGTGAACCATGGCTCCCTCTCCATAAAGTTCTAGAAACACAGAATGTAAAAACATGTCTGATGTCTGAGTTAATTGAGAAAGATGGCTGGGCATGAGGGCTCCACATTTGAATATGTTGATCTGGTAAGAAGAGAACTCTTCATTCATTTGCCCTCAAGCTATGGTGGATTTTCATCCAAAAGGAGAAGGATAAATGGAACTATATTCCAAAACTGTCAGATTTAAGAAATTCATAACACCAGCTGAGACATGACTATATCATCAAACCGCATTTGGGTGCCTGTGCAAGATGAAATGGGGCCATGGTGGGTTTTTTGTTTTGTTTGTATTAGAGGTACAAAAGGTGTACAAAACATTAAACACAGGCTCTCTCCTCTAATATCCTCTCCAGCAGGGTAAGGGTAGGTGAGAAAACCAAAGTAGTAGTGGTTTTTATGATGGTTGTGTCTTCTGTACCTGATCTGTGGTGAAATGAGAAGGTTTAGTGTAAAACATCTGATTTTAGCATTTGTGCGAGTAGTAAGAAATTATTAAAAAAAAAGTCATTGATAAAATGGACAGTGAATTGATGACCCAATTCAAGAAAATGGTAAAAGACAATTCTAGTAGAGGTGAAATTGGTGTGGAAATAGCTGTCCAAGCTATATTGTCATTTCCAAAGCACTGCTGCAACTTAGCCATACCTTTGTGTGTCTAGGAACATAGATTTTTGTTGTTTTCTGCACATACTCAAGGTTACATGAGACCCAGTACCTTGCAGATCATGCACAGTTCAACTGAGATGTCAGATAATGGCATTACCTAGGTAGATTTACTTAGGAAAATTTGGCTGTCAGTGGGAAGAGGTTTCACAAGGCCAAGTGCTGGGTCATACACTTTGATCACAACCACCCCAGGCAACGCTACAGGCCTGGAGAGGAGCGGCTGGAAAGCTGCCTGTCGGAAAGGGCGGGGGTGCTGGTGGACAGCCAGCTGAACATGAGCCAGCAGTGTGCCCAGGTGGCCAAGAAGGCCAATGGCATCCTGG
>JANHFX010001324.1:64424-74497 GCA_027560015.1 Chloroceryle amazona
TAAAATGAGAGGAAATGGCCTCAAGTTGCATCAGGGGAGGTTTAGATTGGATATTAGGAAGAAATTCTTCACTGAGACAGCGGTTGGGCACTGGAACCAGCTGCCCAGGGAGGGAATGGAGTCGTCATCCCTGGAGGTGTTTAAAAAACGAGTAGACATAGCACTTGAGGCTATGGTCTAATGGACAGGTAGATGTTAGGATGAAGGTTGGACTTGATGATCCTAGAGGTCCTTTCCAACCCTAAAGATTCTATGATTCTAAAGGGAAGAGTTATATTAAATGAAAGGATCTATGTACTGCCCATTGTCTTGACAAGCTGAAGCCAAATGTGATCCTATGAGTTATGATATGCAGAAATATTAGATGGTAAAATTCCAACCATGCTGCTGTGTGTGAAAAGAGGAGAGATGGCAATTGGCACTGAACCCAGCCAAGAGCGCTGAAAGACAAGTGGTAATGAATGTCTTGTGCAAGTGATGGAGAAGATGCAGAGGCAAGGGCCAGGAACCAACAGGCACAAAGCTGGTGGCCTCTGTTCCCCGAGACTGGAGGCAGAGGCAACCCAGAGCAAAGTGAGCTTTTCCTTGCTTAGTCTACCTTGAACCTTCAGCATGAATTAATGCAGTGGGAAATTTATGCATAGCATGGATAGACGAAATGCAGCCATTTGATGGGATGAAAAGTCATCGTATTTGTTTTCCAAAATGTTTTTTACAGAGGAGATGGCTTACCAACTATGAATAGTTTGAAAGACCTGCTTAAACAAAAGCTCTGAACTTAAACCAGTCTGTGTTATCAGAAGCCAAAGGTTTGCATTTGCTATGCTAAATGGAATTTTCTTCTGCCCTGTTCAGAATGGAATGTAAATAAGATAAAACTTGCACATTTAAAAAATAAATGAAAACAACCCACATCCTTTTCAGCAGTTCAAGTTAGATAGATATGGATATGTGTGCATATATTCATAGGTTGAACACCACCTCCTTCTACACTACTCCAGAATTTTGCTCTTGCAGTGAATCCCTTCTGACTTGCTTCAAAATGCAGACTCTACTGCAGTGATCGATTTGTTTCACAGCCTAATGGTATTATGGTGTTTCATGCATCACAGTTTAATAAGAAAAAAATCCTCAGGATGCTTATTTGAGTGTAATTTACTAGACTTTGTTTATACTAATACTAAATCCATCTAATCCATTGGATTTTTTTGAGATTATGTGCTATGGAAATACTAAATCAGAAATATTTCCTTTTCTTCAGTACAATCTGTCCCTACCCCAGCTTTTATAGACTTTTATGGTCGCTACCTTATTGCCCATTAGTGCTTCAGAGAAGCTGATTCAGGTATTTAAAATAGCTTTTAAAAAAATATTTTTATTTTTTCCCCAGCTGATTTTTTCAGAATGCAGAAGTTTCTCTCTCAAATCTTTCTTGTCTCATGATTTCCTGGTGATTCTAAGCCAGTTCTTTGTTTTCTATTCCAAAAGTCTGGAGTGCCACAATATTTCTCATTCAGTTTTTGAGAAAGAGCTGTCTGGCTGTCATGTAGAAGTTTCAGTGTCCCATGCCAAAAATTCATAGTTCCTAATAACTTTAACACACCAGTGTTTCCCTTAAAACAATATATGCACTGGCTTGGTAACAGTAATGGCATGCAGATCTAAGGGAAGTAACGTGCAAGGTTATATATCTTCCTCTTCTACAACTTGCTTCTCTTAGAAGAAAAATTAAAATTGCTTCACACAGTCCTTGTGCATTTATCCCACAGTAACTGGAAGAATATATATTTTAAGGTAGTATTTTAGAAGAGTCACAAGACATTCCTGAAATTCAGTTCCTGTCAAAAGTCCTCTTTTTCTCTCTTCACCTGTTTATTGCCCTTCTGAGGTAATTGGGATAATGAATAACTTTTTTAAAAAAAAATAATTAAAAATAATCTGAGAGTAGTGTCTAGCATACCAGAAGTATCAACATCAGGATGCAGGAAAAAGTAGAAAAAGTAGCACATAAACCTGGAGGCCAGTATGTCAAATACACATTTGCATAGGAAAGAACATGTTCCTAAACCCCCTTCCCATCATCCAGTGCTTCAAGCAATTGGACCTGTAACGGACAATTGTGCTGTAAAACCTTAAGTGTGCAGGCATGACAGTCAATGGTCATTAAATATCTAGATGAAATCAGCAAAACTGGCCTTGCTGATCATCTAATAAAATACAAAGTCTTGAATCCAGTATGTTTTAGTATGCTAGTGATTTTGCGGGGGGCGGGGAACAACCTCATACAAAAAAAAAAAACAAACACAAAAGAATCAAGCGCACAACAATTTTTTTATCGTTGACTCAATGGAACAGGTCTCCTTCTCCTCTACTCTGCCTCAGTCAGACCACATGTGGAATACTGTATCCAGTTTTGGGCTTCCCAGTTTGAGAGACATGGCTCTACTGGTGAGAGTCCAGTGGAGAGCTATGAGGATGATTAAGGAGCATCTCCTCTATGAAGAAAGACTGAGAACTTGGGGTGTTTAGTCTTAACAGAAGACTGAGAAGGGATCTTATTAATATCTACAAATATCTGAGGGGTGGGTGTCAAATGGAAGGAGACAATTTCTTTCTGTAGTGCCCAGTAACAGGACAAGGAATAATGGGTATAAACTTGAGTATAGAAGGTTCCACCTCAACATGAGGAGATGATTCTTTATTGTGAGGGTGAAGGAGAACTGGAACAGGTTGCTCAGAGAGGTTGTTGAGTCTCCTCCTCAAAACCCACCTGGATCTGTTCCTGTGTGGCCTGCCCTGGGTGATTGTGCTGTCAGAGGGGTTGGATTTAATGATCTCTAGAGGTCCTTTCCAACCCCCACCATTCTATGATTAATATATTTTCACTATAAAGGAAGCTTACTATGTGAACACAAAAAAAATACCAAATCATAAAAAAAAAAATTCAGTCACCCACCACCAAACACTCTGTGCCTCACACTCCTTCACAAAAAGCACTCTGGACAAATAAAAAAGAAAATACTTTCCTCTGCTCATTTTAGGCTACAAACTAGACAACCCCTTTGCTTTTTATTTTGGTTAGCAACTTGGACTCCCTTACTCTACAGCTAACCTGAACAAATATTATGCCTCGGACCATTTTAAGAGAACAAATTCCAAAACAAGCAAAGAAACAATAGACAACTTTTTTTTTTTTTTCCTCAAGGGAAAAAAAAGGTAATTATCCTTCCAAGAAGGATAGATAATCATTTGCAGGCCTTTTTTCTTTTTTTTTTTTTTGGTCAAAAGTACAATTTATATAGACCTAAGGCAGGAAGGAAGAAAGAAACCCATACACGGCTTTGCTCTAGCTTCAGCCCTACTGTGCAGTGTACATAGAGTAATAATATCCTTAGCAAAACAAAGAATGGTTTATACAGCCCTGTGCTGCATAGGGACCCTGTAAATACTGGGATTTTACATAATGTAGAAATGTCATGCTTTAGAGAGGGTACTACATACTTCTGCTACCAGGAATGAAGTTTTGTGGTTAGTAAAACTATTCATCGATAGACCTGTTGTTGATGTTGAGCAATATTGAATTTTAGAATACTTGAACAAGTGCAGACCCTTGCATATCTCCTGCTAAGCAAAACGTAGAGAGTCATGGCAGTACTTCCAAGTGTGTTGACCTTTTTCCAGTTCCTTGTGATGCTCCCCCAATGTGGACACAGCAATTGCCCACTGATTTCATGCTTCCTTTGAAAGGGAAGAGAAATAAAAGGCCCCATTACATACCTGTAAGAGCTCTCAAAATCCGATTAAACTTTGGGTGTGGAGGACAGTTTCCCTGGTAGTTCCAAGGTACAGCTGATGCTGCCTTTCTGAAGGAGGATGGGAAGGTCTCTTTCCTTACTTCGCAGAGTTACTTGCACATACTGCAGTTTTTGCAGTGATCTAGCCTGAAGAGTTTCTTGCATGTGATGACTGTTTAGAAGGTTTTTTTGTCACTTATTACAAGCTTTTCTGGGGAGCATCAGTCTTGTTAAATGCAGCAGGGGAAAAAGAACTCTGTAAGGAAAAAAAGAAAGTTGGCTAATCAACATTGGTGATCATACCAAATGCCATAGCTGGAAAAGATCAAGTTCAGGAGTTTGGCAGCTCTCTTGGATCTGCAGATTTCTTGTCATTTTTGAGCATGAACCATCTGTGGCTTGTGGCTTCCTCAGGAAGGCTTGTGGTCTTCGTTTACCTATCATATTATGCCTTAAAAATCTAACTATAAATGAAATTTTTATAGCCCTGGTAAAGGGGGCATGGTTGTTTCCAGGAAAATATACCTAAGTGGCTAGGAGGAGGATTTGATCCACTATTTTTGAGATTCAAGGTACTTGCACCACAGAACCCTCCTGTTGGCAAAGGTTCTGGGTGCGAGGTCTTGGTAACAATGTACTTGGAGGCATATTTGCCTGGATGTATGCAAGCAGTCATGCATCCTTTTTCCTCACAATTTGAGCTATCACAAGCTGGCTCAGGAGCCACTCAGTTAAGCTGGTGCATTATTGTGTAGGCCAGAACCCTCGTTAGCTGGTACCCATGACTGTGTTACCATTGCTGCCCTACTTTGGCACAGGGCTGGCTTGCTTCCAGCAGATGCAGTCAGTGCCACAAATACATGAACTTCTCACACCTACAAGAATGATCAGCCCACAGGAGAGGAAATGTCCTCAAGTTGCACCAGGGGAAGTTTGGGCTGGACACTAGGAAAAACTTCTTCACTGAAATGGCTGTTAATAAGTAGAACAGCCTTCCCAGGCAGGTGGTGGAGTCACCATCCCTGGAGGTATTTAAAAGACATGTAGATGAGGTGCTGGGGGACATGGTTTAGTGGTGGGCTTACCAGTGTTCAGTTAATGGTTGTACTGGGTGATGTTAAAGAATAGTTTTGGTTGGAAAAGATCTATGATTCCTATCAAGTCCATGAACAGCAGAGGTGTAGACAGTCAGCATCTCTGAAAATCCTGGTATTTATTCAGCTTTCTTACCATGGATCTGGATGCCTTATTTTGGGCTTTCTTCTTTTGCTGTCTCCATTTCTCACTGGATATCTTCACCATCTTTCCTGAGCAGACCTTTCTTTTTCTCTCTTACTAAAATGGCTTGCCTGATACTTAACCCAAAATAACTCTGCCGTTGGAGTAGAAGAAGAGAGCATCGTTGTTCCCTTGGGAACATTCTCTTCCCACAGTTATAACAAGATGCTTCTGAGTAAAAACTCAAGGTAAGTCTTTTTAATTCGAGACAGCCTTGCATTACATTTTCCTATCTAACACTATGCCTTGTGCTGCCCTTTTCTATTTGCCTTTCTGCCTGCAGTAATCTGCCTCCTGTGAATTTTTGTCACTTGAAGTCTTCCCTATCCTGACACCAAGAGTGAGATCACATAAAGTATGAATATGACAAGGCAGATCATGGAGTCTCAGTGTAATGTGCTGAAGTATGAGCATGATCTGTTGGGTAGCTCAGATGGGTTTCTAAAAACATAAAAAATTACACTGAATACATAAAAAAAAAAGAAAATCCTGAAGATGACCAGTCCACTTCAAATTGATTTTTATTTGCTACCCATCTTTATGAAGAAAATGTGTGGTGAATCCATCTAGTTAGAAACATAGGGCACTTTTATACAGTGCATTAAGAATTAATACAGAAACAAAGATTTTTATTTTTTTTCCTCTTTGAGATACGTGGGACCCGGGGAGGCAGGGCCTATCTATTCTGTGCATATGCCACACTGCTGCCCTTAGCAATGCCAAGTGTCATCCAATTCCCACAGGACTTGAAAGAAAAATCTTCATCACACAGTAGTGTCTGATCTCCAGAGTGAGAGTGTCCATGTGTAACAGACTGTGTCTATATGAATGCTTGGTTTCCACTTAGCATCTTATGGTGCGACAGCAGAATCAGGTTGAGTACTGATGTGTTGGGACAGGTCCTATCTTTTCATGACTTGAATGTGAACCTATTTATATATTCAACAGTAGACTAAGGTACTCAAGTCTGTAGATGTTAGGTTCAATATAGCCCTCACTTGCCATGCTACTTTGAGAATGACTTGATTCCCCTTACTTTTTTTTTTTTTTTAACTGCTGAATAAGAACAATATTCTCTCAGTGTAAAGTGTTTTGATAGTTTCCAAATGGAATTTCTGTAAGTACACTGTGGGTTTCTTATATACTGGACTTTGGATTTCACTCTAGAGAGAGTACATTAATTATGTAAAGCAGACCAAAGTTTAGCAATGCTAATGGAGCTCAATCTCTTAAAGAAATCTGAGAGATGTCTTGGACTTTGCACTGTTGCTCCTATACTTTTGAGCTGCCTCAGTTGTGGTCATCAATTGCCAAGTTGAATGTCATGTGCTCTTGACAATTTTGAGGGCAGGTAGGAGGAGATAGACGTTGCTATTCACTGAAAAAGAGTAGGATGACAAGACAGTGTCTTCTCTCTGTTGGATGTAGCTGTGTTAATTTCTGTCCTTAGCCTTTGTAAGCCACACGGAAAACCTGCCCTCAGATAAGGGACCAAGGACCAAGTGGATCTTTCTGGGGTTGCTGCAGTTTTTAAAAGATGCTGCCAGGGATTTTCACTTAGGCAAGTAAAGAGGTAGCACTAGTTTGCTTTCTGCCATCTAGCAGAGAGTGGTTGCACCTGGTAGCTCAAGAAGACCTACAGACTGCGACAAGCTTCTCCAACAATGCCCAGGAAACATTCCGAAGGACCAAGAAAGATGACCAGATAGAAGAGGAACATGGGCAAGCATTCAGCATACAGCATGAATAAGTTTTAATGTCAAGAATTTCCCACTGGCACAGAATGAAGAGTGTGTTCACTGACCCCTGCAGCCTCACGGCTGAGGTACAGCAACAAAAGTGTTGTTTCTGAGTGAGGATCTTGCAAAGATCATAGACTAAAATTCCCAGTATGAATGTCCAGAAGCTCTGACAAAGCTTGCAGCCTGAATCTGTGGCTCAGGTCTGTTTGTGAAACATTATCTACCTGCCGAAGTGAGCATTGAACTGGGACTGATTTTTTTCACTTTGCTGTTTTCCTATGTTGGGGACAGAAGTCCAAAGCTTCCACAAACAAGATCTTCAACATCAATCTGAGATCCCAGATTTGGAAGACGTAGGAAGGATTTATTATGGTTCCAAGGGAAGAAGCTGACCTAAAAACTTATGGTTAGAATTAACATCATAAAAATCCAATGGTCAGAGTATTTTAAGACTAGACATGATGGGAAGTACTGACTTTTGAGCTAGTGTTCAGAGGCGTTTTTCTTCTAGTAAGTGGAGGAGAGAGGAAGGTACTAAGTACTAGTGCTGCCTCATTTGATCCATTTTAGATACTTATTTAAGGATTAAATTAATTACATGTTAGATTTTTCCTGTGAGAAGTGTATCAGATATGGGCAGAGATATTTGTACAGATGTACCCCACTGCAGATTGTGATTGATAGGGATTTTGTGTGTTGTTTTTCCATAGTTTAACTGTTCAGAAAGAACTTTGTCTCTCTACCTCTCTCTCTTTCAACTGGAGAGTAGTTTTCCAAATGTTGAGTATGAAATACAATACTGCCTATAAAATCACCTGTAAAGAAAAGCAAATCAGAATTTATTCAAAGAACTTTCTAAAATCAAATTAAGTTTGTTTCATTACAAAATATGTTGCTTTAATGGACAGCATAGTGGATTGAGAACTGGCTGAATGACAGAGAGGGCTGTGATCAGCTTGCAGAATCTGGTTGGAGGCCTGTAGCTAATGATGTTCCCCAGGGGTCAACACTGGGTCCAGTCCTGTTCAACATATTCATAAGTGACCTGGATGAAGGCACAGAGTGGACCCTCATCAAGTTTGTTGATGATACAAAACTGGGAGGAGTGGCTGACACACCATAAGGCTGTGTTGCCATTCAGTGAGATCTGGACAGGCTGGAGAGTTGGGTGGAGGGGAACCTAATGAAGATCAACAAGGGCGAGAGTGGAGTCCTGAACCTGGAGAGGAATAGCCTCATGCACCAGTACAGGCTAAGGGTTGACCTGCTGGAAGGCAGCTCCACAGAGAAAGTCCTGGGAGTCCTGATGGACAACCAGTTAACTATGAGCCAGCAGTGTGATCTTGTGGCCAAGAAGGCAAATGGTCCCCTGGGGTGCATTAAGAGTGTGACCAGCAGGTTGTGGGAGGTTCTCCTCCCCCTCTACTCTGCCCTGCTGAGGCCACATCTGGAGTACTGGGTTCAGTTCTGGGCTCCCCAGTTTGAGAGACCAGGAATTACTGGGGACAGTCCAACAGAGGACTGCAAAGATGATTAGGGGACTGGAGCATCTCTTTTTATGAGGAAAGGCTGAGAGACCTGAGCCTGTTTAGCCTGGAGAAGACTGAGAGAAATCTTATCAATGATTATAAATATCAAAAGGACAGATTTTGAGAACAGAGCCAGCATCTTTTCAGTGGTGCCAAGTGATAGGACCAAGGGGCAATGGTCACAAACTGGAACACAGGAAGTTCCACCTCAACATGAACTAAAACTTATTTACTCTGATGGTGATGGAGCACTGGAACAGGCTGCCCAGAGAGGTGTGGAGTCTCCTTCTCTGGAGACCTTCAAAACCCTTCTGGACACATTCCTGTGCAACCTTATGTAGGTGAACCTGATTTAGCAGAGGGGTTGGACTAGATCATCTCCAGAGGTCCCTTCCAACACCTACTATTCTGTGGTTTTGTGATATTCTAGAAAGGGAAAATTTCTTGTTAACTTAAGCATGTAGCTTTCAACAGAGATTCTTCTACAACTCTATTAGCAAGGTTTAAGGCAATACAGAGTTTAGAAAGTGTATAAGTAAGATATATGTCAGATCGTTGTCTGTATTCCACTTCAATGTTATAGGTAAACACAATATGGATATAATTGAAATATATTTTCTGGTGTTTTTTTAATTTAAAAATATCTGAAAAAGACTGTCCACTTGCATAGCAGAGAACCATGTAAAACCACTCTAATTTGTTAAAGTGATAGAAATTTTTAAGTGCAACCTCCTATGCATGTACCCATTCATATTCTTCATTGATGCTAATTTATATTTCCACCTAGAAAACACTACTTCTCCATTCTCATACATCAGATATCAAAAGCTGTTGAAAAATAGTGTGGGATTGGTTGTTTGGTGTGTGGTGGGTTTGTTTGGTTTATTTGTTTGTTTGTGTTTTGGTTGGGTTTGGTTTGTTTGTTTTTTTTTCCTGTAATGGTATTTACTTTGCATGTGTGTTTCTAGGATTACATCAGGATAAACTTGCTCCGAGCCAGTCATACTAACCCCGGTGTGTTTCTTAACTCTTAGATGTTTGACAGAGCCCTTGACATCATGCAATGTCAGTTTTGCATGTACTATACATCCTGCTGACAGTCTGTTTGCTGAGTAGCTCCCATACAGCAGTGTCTTCCCGGTGAGTGAGCCAGCCACTTCTTTGTAATACTCCAAGCTCCTTTAAGCTCCCCCTCCTTTTTCATCTCCCCAGGCAAATGTAGTTGGCTGACAAATAAGAGTTCTCAGCTCCTCTGTGGCATTCTTACCAGCCAGGGTTAGGTGTGAGCAACAATTTACATTTTGTTGAAAGGAGAGAGGCAATTTCATGGTGTTTTGACAAAAAACATAGAAATATAAAATAGTTTTGCTTTTGTTGCTTGTGCAGCAGGTTAAAAGCTCTGTATTGCTCTAGTAAGCAGCTGGTTCAAACTGAGGAGCATCCAAAACCACCTCAGTACCAGCACTGTGGCTTCTCCACCCTGTCCCCTCCCAGATGAGAACAGTCAGCACCACGGATTTCTACATCCGTTTTAGTCTCTGCTTTTTCACCTCTGGTGTTTTTAATTGCTCTTGCATGCTCTCTGTTTGACAGCTGAGACATTTGTACACACGTTGCCTCTAATTTGAGAAAGAAGTTCAGTAGAAAAGAGTTGGGCAGCCCAGGCTGAAGGTGAGGCCTCCACATAGCGTCCCTGCTGTGGCTGAGCCTTGGGGGGGGGGCGGGGGGGG
>JANHFX010001324.1:74597-112478 GCA_027560015.1 Chloroceryle amazona
GGTTTCCTCCCCTGGAGAAGAGGATGAGAAAACTAGTCTGACAGGCTGTAATGCTATTTGAGGGGTGAGAGGTGGTGCAAGACTTAATCTTTCTGAGGTGAATTTGATTTTGGAAGGACAATTGTTCCAGGGCATTGAGGGGGTCTGACCACTGCTGCCCACCCCTTGGGGCTCCCCCCACCCTTCCTATAGCCCAGGACCTCCTTTCAGGCCCCTGGGGCTCTTAGCCAGTGATGCCACAGAAGGACCAGTCTCCTACAATTCTACAACCCTGCCAGGCCACGGGAGCCCCACCATTTATAGTTCTCATGGATGCACCTGCTGAAACATCACGTCTTGTCTTCCTGTATATTCATACAGCACTTAGCCCCATAAGCTATTTAATTTAATGTCTTTCTCTTTCCCTATTCCTATCTCATCATTGTGTATGAGGGCACCTGTTCCAAATTATTTCTAACGGTCTTCATTATGCTTATTTAAAATTCATAATTATTGGTTTTCAGCCTTTATTTAGAATTAGATTCCTGTGAAACTGCAAAAGAGTTGTAAACAAAGTTCCATGCACTAACAACTGCTATAGCAGCTGTGAATGAAAAATATGCACTACTTCCATAATGTTCTTCAAGCTGCAATAAATTTGTTTCTATACCTGCCTTAGTGTTTTAATTGCTTGAAGTTAAAATTTTGAAGTAACCACCTCTTACTAAATCATTGCCAAAAGTTAGTGTAGCTGACTACCTTTTTAATGGTCAAAGAGTGCAGCCAAAACCAACAAACCTGCTCGCTAAAGGAAAATTTGTACACATTGATATGAAATGTAAAAACACGTTATTGACCATTTTCTTAAATAGTCTTGAGTTTTTTTACTTCCTCTAAAAATACTAGGCTGAATATCATCTTGTTTTTTCACTGGTAGTCCCATGTTAGAGAGTGAAACAAGAGTGGCCAATTAAAATTATGTGTTGAAAGTACTTCATATATTGGTTTCGTTTGATTATCACTAGTCAGTATTCAATAGTATGTTACATAGATTTCAAATCCAAAGTTATTTTAATGGACTCTGATTTCATTTCACTTAGACATGATTGCCAGACTCCAAGAGTGTAACTTGCAACAAAGAGTACTTTTTTTCCGGGATATGGATTTACAGTAACTTTTCAACAGTATGCAGCAAAGTTACTACTGAGAAATATCCCTGGGGATAAGAAATACACTGTAGTTTTGTATTTTTACCATGGGACATGGTCAGCATCAACCTGGGACCATCAATAATCCCTAGTGTAGTACCAAGTATGGTTATCTTACAGTTAGCCTCCTGGTTTCATAATTCCTTTAAAAATTAATCTGCACATAACTGCTTTTCAGGGAAGAACAGTGTTTCACAGGCATGTAAGAAATTTGCATTTGCTACATTTTAGTTAATTCTTTTTCTCATTTGAGTCAATGATGACCTGTTAAACAGCCTTTTATTCAAGCGATAGCATGTAGTGCTTTAACTCTCTGCATTACAGGGCTTGTGCATCTTTCCTCTTGTCTGACATCTACAGGGCACAGTGTGCCTTTAGTGTACCAATTACAAAGATGTTTCCATTTCTGTATAACACCTGTCCTTTGGGGTTTTTTGATCTTCGGCAAATATATTTTACATATCTGAATTTTAAAACCAAGCTGTTCTTATCCTTACGTCGCTGAGAATGCTTAAATACAAATGTTTCCTGTGTGCATTACATATTAAGAAAAAGAAAACCAAAACTAGGTAACCACGACTGTCAATCAAATATTCCATCTTTAACAAAGGTTTTTTCTAATGGTGACAGTAATGTCAGTGTTACAGTTGTTTATGTGCCTGATCTTTAAAGTCTCAGACAAATTTCATCTGTGTTATTGCTCAAGATACTTAGGTTTCAGGGTTTTTTTCTTTAGGATGTTATATCTGATCGTGTATTTTTCATGGTGATTGGACTAAATAAATATG
Source organism: Chloroceryle amazona (assembly GCA_027560015.1). Classification (NCBI taxonomy): domain Eukaryota; kingdom Metazoa; phylum Chordata; class Aves; order Coraciiformes; family Cerylidae; genus Chloroceryle; species Chloroceryle amazona. The sequence continues at coordinate 76,573 of JANHFX010001324.1, forward strand.
AGATTAAAGCATTTTGTTCATATCTCAAGATGTTTGTAAATAGTAACAGAAGCATGGTGTGGAACAGATGGATTTTCTCACTTGTTTACCAGGTGAGTAATTTCTCTGCAAATGGAAGGCTTCCAGCTCAGCTTTGTGGCACTGCAGCAGTGCCACAGTCTATAGTGCAGAACATGGATATCCATCCACCCAGCTTACTGGGAAAATAATGAAAAGGAATAACCAGTTCATGTGCAAGAAAATGAAGCGATCACCTAGAGAGGGAAGGAAACCAGCAAAAAGATATCTGAAGGTATCAGAGTTGGTGAGAAACAATGTGATGGATTATCTCTAGTTGGATTTCCCCTGGAATGTATTCGACTACTGTGTGTTGAATTCTTAGCTTGCTAAATGAGTATTATTTTCAGATAACATTTCACAGAAAAATGTGTCCTGTTTTGAGGTGGGGAAAAAAAGTCAGAGTTCTTGTAAGTTTATCTTTTTTTTTATGAATAGGATTTTTCTTTTAAGTTCTCTCTAGTTTTCTTATTTCAAATTTCATGAAGTACCACCAAACCTGCCTGTGTTTTTTTTTTTCATAGAGGACTTGTTACCAAAGTGATTAAACTTAGAGCACTGCAGTTCTGTTCTTGACTGAGCCACTTAGTTCTATTCCATGCAATGGAATACTGATATATAAAGCTACATGTCATCTATTAAAATTAAATTGTAACAAACTGATAGAATATGTCTTAAACAACAGGTAGAGTTAAGATCTAGAGTCTTTTAATGTGAATAATTACTACCTTGGGCAATTTAAATGTCTCTGCTCACACTGTCTGCCTCAGAACAGTTAAGTCCTGCAGAGCTTATGCGTAGAATGACCTGCTCTGCAGAATGCTCTTTGTAACTACCATGCTGTTGCCAGAGCTTCAGATGCCACTGTTTTCTGTGTTATCTATCATTATTACAGCAATCAAACCTAAACTCCACAAATCTATGAATATCCCGGACTATGAAAGATCAGTGAGGTCCAAAACTCCAATGGAGTAGTTCAAGTTCAGAACTGAGCTGCTAAATCAGTACATATTACAAGGGTCTCTGGCCATGTATTCAAAGGTGTGAGGAAAAGGACCTGGGGGTTTTAGTCAACAGCCATCTGAATATGAGCCAGCAGTGTGCCCAGGTGGCCAAGAAGGACGACAGCATCCTTGGCTTGTAGCAGAAATAGTGTGGCCAGCAGGACTAGGACAGTGATTGTCCCCCAGTGTTTGGCATTGTTATGACTTTATCCTGAATACTGGGTTCAGTTTTGGTCCCCTCACCACAAGAAAAATATCAAGGTGCTGGAACATGTCCAAATAAGGGCAATTAAACTGGTGAGGGGTCTAGAGCACAAGTCTTACAAGGAACCTCTGAGAGAATTGGAGTCATTTAGCTGGAGAAGAGGGGGCTCAAAGAAGACCTTATCTCTCTCTACAACTACCTGAAAGGAGATTGTAATGAGGTGGGGGTCAATCTGTTCTCCCATGTAGCAAGCGATAGGACAACAAAAGAAATAGCTTAAAGTTGTTCCACGGGAGGTTTAGATGAAATATTAGGAAAAACTTCTTCACAGAAAGTGCTGTAAAGCATGGGAACAGGCTGCCTGGGGAAGTGAACTCGCCATTCTTGGAGGTAAAGGCATGTGGATGTGGCGCTGAGGGACATGGTTTAATGGTGACCTGAAAGTGCTGGGTTAACAGTTGGTCTTGATGGTCTTAAAGGTCTCTTCCAACCAGAATGGCTCTATAATTGTATGTAAGAAGCTATATTCAAAGTGAAATCTGGTGAAGATGATGTTATTGGATTACAGTAATACCCAGAATTTTAAAATAAATCATTCCAGAATAAAAACAAACAAACAAACAAAACCAAGCAAAACTTGTTAGCACCTTTACAGCTTTAGCAGCAGCAAAGATTCTGAACAAGGTATGGAAGGTATTGGACAGTGAACTGATGTCCGGTGAACTGAATGCTTAGAGATGTTACATAAGGTGGACCACTTAGAAATACACAACTTTCTTTTCTGCTAAAAGGTCTATTTTTTTTTTGTGGACTTGAGAATGCAGTTTAGTTTTCTGGTTTTAAATCTTGAAGATATTGGCATGGAAGTCCTGCCTTCCAGAGTGCTCCAAAAGGAAGTAAATTTTTATGATGTTAGTTTTTTGTTTATTAGGTTTGGTTTGGTTTTGTTTTCCCTATTTGGAAGATATAAAACCTAGATATGGAATCTTCATTTAATGGGTCTATATTGATCCTTTCTCTGAAATTGTTGACCCTTGGAACTGCATTGCATGGTGGTGCCCTCAGTGGCAATACTGAGCAGATACCACATCTAGGCAGTTGGAATGTTTGCTTTGGTTGTATTTCCAAAACTTGGTCAAGAATAGCTGGCACATGTACATACACATGTGCTAAATCTACAGTAAAGTGAAATAACTCCTTGGCAGTTTGACTGCTTTTGTAGTAGGGTTATTTTGTGACTTTTGGCTGGTTTTTCTTAATATTTTTTCTGTTGGTTGTTGGGTTTTTTAAATGCTGTCTGCTCCAGCAGGGTAATCCTTCTACTATCAGAATCGTAGCATTTGAGCAGCTGTGAAGTTGATAAAAGCCTGGTACTCAAAGATGTGCCACTGAGAGTAACTTATTTGATGATGCCTGTAACAGGGTAAATAGTGTTTTTTAAAGATGCATCCAAGTATCAAATCTAACTCAGGAATGAAACAGCACACATTGCTGTGGACAAATACAGAGTCCTGTTTCCCAGCTTTCAGTCTTAAACAGAACTTTGTATTGGACTCTGGCTCCAGAGAAGTAGAAAAAGACCAGGGGTATAACTCTTAGAGATTTTGGGGTAAAGGATGTACTCAAATAAGTTGCCTGTAGCTGGAGGTTTGCTTTCTGAACAAATTGGAAGGCACTATTGCCTGACCCCAAGGAAAGTGGAAAGGAGGGTTGTCTATTGGGATGAGTTTCTCTATTCTTTTGTTTTCTTCAGTAAAGCTTGATTACTCAATTAGAATCCATCTTATGGAGTTATTAGGCATAATGGGAGGTAAACAGAGATGTGAAAACCAAGGCAGTAGGACAAAATGTGGGAAAGGGCAGAGTTTAAAGTTCAGACAAAAAAGAAATGGTGATAAGATGCTACTGCAGAACTACACTAAGCACATCAAAGGGCAGGCTTTTTGAAACATGACAACAAGCTCTTTAAGTGATGTGTTATTTTTACAAAAGGCTGCCTGGTGTATCTGGTGGAGAAGACAGACCTAGAGTACTGCAGTGTCTGGTATTAGCCACCAGACAGGTCAATTGAGTATTGAGTTGACCATTGGAGTTATCATCTACACAACAGTGTGTTGCTATTGTTGCTAAGCAGCTTAAATAACTTAAAAGCGAGGTGGCAACAGTGCCATGACATAGCATGCGCAATCATTCTGATATGCACCAACACTTTTATGAGCCTTGTGCACATTAAACAATCCAAACCAAACATAGATAATTACATAGTAAAACCATTTAGAATAAGGAACGGCTGCCGATTTCATCAAAGTTTTCTGGTAGAGATTCAGGACACCAGCATCCTGATGTCAAAAGGGGAACTAGCTAATAGTTGAGCAGGACATTACTGGGTAAGAAACCACATAATATGTGACCTAGAAAACATGATGTTTTTCCACACAGTCTTAGAAAACATAAAAGCAGACTTCCTAAGGCAAAGGACACAAACTGGTGCTTCCAGAAGAAATGAGGAATATTAAAAGTGACTTTTTTATGCTTCAGCTCAGTTTGAGAAAGGATCTTGCTGTGTTCTTCTTGCTGTTATGTGGGTTGGTTTTTTTTGTTTGTTTGTTTTGGCTTGTGGTTTTATTTTTACCTTTTTTTTTTTTTTTTTTGCAAAGCACAGCCCAAGACTACTATTAGTAGAAATACAGGGTTCAGTTTCCAAGAGAGCTAGAGATGCTGCTGAAGTCTTAATAAATGGGACTCCTGTGCTCTTGTCTGCTGTCACTCTTCATTATTTGCACAATCATGGCAAAGTTTTGATAAATAGAAATGATACTAGTGACAGAATTGTTTCTGTTTAAGGGCAGGATCTTTTTATACAGCATTTATTTAAAATTATGCACTTTTGAATGCTTGTTTGTGAAAATTTTAAACGTCAGATTAGCATTTTCTTCATAAGAATATTTCCCTCGGAAGAATACAGTTTTCAAAAACCTCTCACAATTATGTAACATACCATGTAACCAAATTAATTCCATCCTCAGCATTTTTAAGATATTGAAATGCCATTTGTGTAAAATCAATAGTTCCTGAGATAACTCCAAAACTCCTTGGTCATCCTTTGCTTATAGATGTTCCTTCTAATAATAAAGATAGCACAGTAAAACTTATAAGAATGAATTTTTTTTATTTTTCCTATAGTAGGACAGAAGCAAGGTATGGAGGAAACTCATCCAAAAGGTTGAGCAACCCCATATGAACAATGGGGGGAAAATAAAATAACAATAGGGATTTATTATAATTGTCTGGGCTTCACCTCCCAAGGTACTTTCCATGACCTGAGTCTAGTTAATGAGCCTTGCAGCTTGGTTCCCTGGATCTAGATGGAATTCTGATAGCTGTCAGCAACCAGTACCATAGTAGAAGGTGGTCAGATAGAAATGCTAACTTTGAAAGTGCTGTGCTGTGTCAGAAAGGAGATGAAAATGAAGATGTAAATGAAATAATGTAAATTCATGTCAACTGGGAAAAAAACAAAAACCACCAACGTTGTTCATTTTTTTGATTAAAAGAAAGAAGTTTCCCTTTGGTTTTCCTGACAATTTTTTTTTTTTTTTAGATTACTTTCACTGCAGAAAATTTCATGTATGTGGTAAACCATTTTTTGTTACTGGGGCCACTCAGTAGAACATTTCTGTCTGGCTCTTCAAATGGTGATCTAACTAGTAGGACTCAAACAAAGGTTAATATTAAATGAGACCTTCAGCCATGAGGTGAACAGAAATTAATAAGCCTGTGTCATAAGGAACACCTTACTCATAGTTATGAAGCCCAGTTATATATCTGGTGTAGACAGGAACTCATCTTCCAATGACTGTCTTACAGGTTCAACAGAATATGTGGCTGAAGCCCAGGTGCAAGATGCATTATCAGAATAATTTATAATCCATATGGAGTGTTTATCAGAATAGAAAAAAATGTATAAAAGATAATACTTTGCATACAAAAGATAAAACAGCCAGTTAAGTAAGCTGCATTGCCTGAAAGCTAAACATCTTCAAAGAGACAGATTGTAAAGCAAGTCATTTCAGAATCCAATAAATGGTAATCAGATTTATAAAATAATTTTAGGCATTGCCATTGCATTGATTTTCACATGTCTAAGGAGCAGCTACTTTTTATGCTAATGTAATTTCAGCAGTTAATTGGGAAGGATGAAGAAACACTGGTCACATGGAAGGGGATTAAATCAGTTACGAGAGAGAAGTGAAATAAATGCATGTGTTATAATTTGATGTGTTTTCTGGGGAGAAGTGTTTTTGTTTTCTCTTTCACTCCTTCCCTTCCAATTCCTTACTGCCTTATTCTTTTTAGGAAGATGGCAGATAGAATATATTTTGTTTGTTTGTTAGTTTCGACTAATAAGTAGTGCTTAGTGCAAGATAGACAAAATTGGTTTTGGTTCAATTATGAGCTTTTGGACTTCACCCAAGCTCTGATTCCACAAGTGTGCACCCTCTGATAACAGGAAAAAAAGAGAAACTTTATAACATTGATGAGCAGACATTTCTTCCTCTTCCCTTTAGGGAACACAGGTACAGCTGTTGCTCATGAAATGGCTGCAGGATGCTGACAGTCCAGTCAGGTGCCAGTTTATGCTGGTATTTCCTTACTGTTTGGACTTGTGAGCAAGTTCTGGTTAAATTACTTGCACTTGCCTCTTCTCGGCCCAGGTAATCTGAATAGCAGTCATGCGGATGGTGAGTTTGATCTTTTAATATTGCTTGTAAAATCCTGATATATTATTAGAGCTGTAATTTGTCTTACCTCTGACCTCAAGAGGACATTAATTTATCTCTCAGGACTGGGAAGAATACACAGTCAATGTGAAGGGCTTTCATTCTATGTGCCCTGTAAGGGGGATTCTAGAGAACGGTGTTCAAGAGTATTTGGGATTTTATAAGTCTTCTTCCTTATATGTATTATAATCAGGGCCTTTATAGAGGGCTCATTCTGTCTTCTTTCGTATTTACACATTGGGTTGGCTTCAAGGCCAGTAAGAGTGTTACTGAAGTGTAAGTTGTTGAGATATCTTTCATCTATGGTTTAATACATTGTTTGCTTTCTCTCTTGGGTGGTTACATCCTAGTCTCTTAACAGGTTGAAAATAAGAACAAAACTGAATTTTTGACTATCTTCTCTGATCAGGAGTGTTTCCTTGCATGTGTTTGTAGCTTGGAAACATAAGCAGGTTTGCAGCTGTCCTTGGGTGACAATGATCGAGCAGCAGCCAGGACAGCTTTCTTTTACTTGAATTTGGTTGCAGCTGGTATGTAGCCTTCTTTTTTGGCTGCCAGATCCCCACCCATGATCATGTTTCTCTCATCTAAGAATCTGACTGTTGTATGCCTTTCTGCCTGGGACAATGTCTTAAGTATATTTGGAAGCAGATAATTATAAGCTGAAGTCCTTCCTCATTGTTACATCATTAAATTTGTTACCTCTTAGACTTTCAGTGGATTCCGAGATATTGGTCTTTCTCTGAGTTCCTCTATAATCTGATAATTGTCTAACCTTTTGCATATCACTTTTAGACAGAAATGCTAAAGTTGAAACTTCTTTGATTTGGGAGAGGCTACGAGCATCTGTGGACTTTGGAAAATTTCTTCTGGACTTATGGGCTTTTTTCTCACTTAAGTTGTCATCAGCAGTCTTTGAGGGGGATATTTGCTGCTGTCCACTTATGGGAATAACAAATGTGCCCAGAGCACAGGATAAATGTTTGCATTCTTGAACCTGAAGAAGAGAAACAAATAATTGTAAATGAAAGTGCACAAATGAGCATATGCTTTAAAATGTTTCTCGGAGTAAAGCTTTAAAATTGGAATTATGCTTAACATTCAGCTATGCAGCTGTCTCCTCTCTGTTATGGAGCGTAGTCAATATAGAAAACACAATGTATAGGTGGGAGGGAGTTCAATAGTACAGGATGAGGGATCCCTTTAGTGGTCTTTGCTTTTCAAAGAACAGCTCTATGTCACTGTTGACAGACAGTCTTTGCTTTATAAAGAACAGACTGGAAAAGTCTGTGTGGAACAAAGTGTCTTTGAAGTGCACAGCTCCAGTTTGTTTTTTTGGGTTTGTTTTGATTTTTTTTTTTCCTTCCTTTTTGTTAGACAGTTAAAAACCAGAATTCTAAATCATGCCATAATTTTCTTTTATATAGCAAAAGAAAATAATGGTAATGAACTTTTTGCTGTTAATTAAAAATAAGCAGACATATATGGTCACAGGCTGAATTCTCAGAACTTCTGTGTTAAGATATGTGTCTGATTTCAAGTATTCAGTTTGTTTCCACCTACCAAATACAATGGTAAAGAACCCTAAATGTAGGACTCACTCCCAGGCTTTGTAGATGATTAGATCTGTATGCGACTTACACAGAGATGTAAATATAAAACCTAGTAAATATGAAGACCAACAACTGGATCCAGGAAACCAGTTGCATGTAAAATGCAGTGGGCCTTAACTGTCAGCATTTATCATGGGATAGATACCAAATTCTTTTTCTTCAGCTCTTACATAAGTGCACTTTCAGAAACCTTCTGCCTGTGTTTTGGAACAAAGTAGGGTCCTATTTTACTTTACAGCTGGACTGGAATTATTTCAGGAAGATCTCTGTTCTAATTTTTGGCTTAGTGCAAGAGGCCACAGACTCAACCCAATGGCATTTCTCTGTATGTCTGTAAAATAACTTCTGTAAAGGAACTTCTGAATATCACATCACTTTCAAAACTTTAGGGAAAGTTACAGGTTTTGATAGCCAAAACCTTGTTGATCTCACAGTAAAGCAATAGGAGAAAATGGGAGACATGGAGCTTCTGCTTCTTCTTAACTACAGCCCCAGTTTTGGTCTTTGTAAGTCAAAGACCTAGTTAAGGCTTCCTGTAAAGCAGATAGAAATGTCGTCATCTTCTCACAGTTGTTTAACACATTATTATTCTGACAGACTGCTTCCTATGAAAGTGTTGGTAGTGAGAGGGGAAGGGGAAAAAGGGAGATGCAAGAAAGTTTAGAAGACTGGTTTGTGAAGTTAGAATACTCTAGAAAAAAGTAACAGCTCAAATACCAGCAGGGACAGAAAGAGCAAACAGGAGTATGTAGAGCCAAGTAAAGAGACTGCTGTCACTGGAGACAAATGGGTTGTTCAAAAGCAAATTTCTTTGACTCTTGTGGACCAGAAAAAAAATTGGAGACTCATCTGCTGAGGAAAAAAAGGAATTATGGGGCAAGTTCAAGGCCAGTAAAGAGGTAGTAAGAGGTCAGGTGGGGACTGGAGTGGGTGGTCTGCATCATCAGGAGTTTCTGTAAGGTACACCTGGATGATGTTGCTATCCCAGAGATGAGGATGTGCCGTGCTGCGTGCAGGAGGACTCGCTTCTGTGGCATGGGACAGCACAACTGAATGGGGAGAAATTTTGCATATTAACTGGGACAGTAGAAAAGACAACGGTGCAGAAGACGCAGCACCTCTGGGAAGGAGACTTTGTAACATAAGGTTGATTTGGACAGATGGGGATTGTGGAAGGAGAGACTCGGGAGGAAGGCAAGAAACCTCTACGGCATGCCACAGGCTCATCTTACAGAAGCTACAGAATGTGTGACCCTCTTGTTACTTCATTTCACAATGTTCCCTGCATGTTTTGTGTGGCTTCCAAGTAACGCATGACATCAGCGATCTTAATAAAAACCACCTGCTTGGTATATTTTATATTCAACTCTGTTAAACTTTCCTAATCCAAAATATCCAGTGCTATCTGGAACAGGAGTATAATTAGTTTTCTCCAAATTTGCCGAGATTTGTTAAATGAGTTTTTTCCTTAAGGAGAAAAATATGAATTTATATGTTTTATCTCTACATACTTGAAAATCAACTTTCAGCTGTTCTGCTATGCACATTGATAAATGCATCTGTCAAAATTAACTCCTGATCCTTCTCTTGAACCTATTTTACTTCTAGCTGTGCTCATGACCTGTGTTAAAAAAACTAATGATTGACTCCTGTGCACTAGTATAGGGTGTAAATGGCCATAGATGTAAATGTTCAACACACACCCCAGGAGATCTCTTTAAGCTTCAGGTTGCCTGGATTCTTTCAAGTCAGACAAGAAGCTATGTTTATACATCTCTCAGCACAAGGAAGAAGCTGCTGTGGGCCAGAAGTAATTAATAACAGCAGTTAAACTATCTGCTTCAAGAAAATAAGTAGCTTTAGAAATATTTGCTTAGCTTTCCACTATTCTGTTCCAGAAAGTCTCAGGTTGTGATGTTCCTATCTGTTAAATATTAGGTTAATATCTCTCAATACCTAAAAGATAAGAAGGAGCACTCTTTCCTTGGGCTGCTTTAGAAAATTTATTCCAGATTTTGTTTAGCTGTGATGGAGGTTCATAAAGCTCTTAGCACTGAAGAAATAAGTGCAAGGGCCTGTCTTTCTTGAGAAGTGTAAGGTTTTCATTGCAGAGTCACATCCAGAAGTCAGAACTCCTTCCTGTTGCTCCCTTGCTCTCCAGTTCAATCTCTATTAGGGACTGAATCAGTCTGAAGGACTGAAGACTGAAATCTACCTCAAGGTAGATTTTCCATTTTGAGTGAATGGAGCCATTTGCAGGAGGTTTTTGAACCTTTTTTTTGTTTTGAAAAAAAAGTCTGACACAAAGCTGGCTTCTGAAAATGTACTTTACTACAAGGAAAGAGGTCATGACCCTGAGGCTTTGCTGTTTAAATCGGCAGTTCTTCAGAATCTAGATAGAATAGATAAATGGAATCTAGATAAATGAAGGGGCATGGGCTTTGCTGGTTTTGTTGCAAATTTTCCAATGTGCTTTTTTTCTGGACAAGACAGAAGAAGATTAGCCTGAAGGGGCACATGAATATGGAACACATGAATAACTTTCTAACGTAAAAGTTCTGGTTTTTAGAAAGACAAAACCTAAAGGACTAAAAAGTAGGTACCACAGAGACTGGTGGAGAGAAGGGGCGTGAGGATGAACTCTGTGCACTTTCAGTAGGATATGTAGCATGGTGGGTAAGTTCGATGCTCTTCTGAGACTCCTGGGCCCTCTTTGAAATCTGCTGCCAGAGCTCAGAATCTCAGGTAGTGAAGTCCCTGTGACAACATTAAAACATGGAGCTTAGTCTGGAAGTAAAAAGTGTATGAGATGCCATTTTTCCTGGTCTCCTTTGAATTAACTGCAGTGAGATAAGAGAGACCATCTCTCTCCCTGATTTAGGATTTCTTGTTCAAGTCTTTTGAAAAGAAGTGAATTGATCTTTGCTTACATTTAATAGTCTATGATAAATACTGCTCTCCTTTGCTGCCTTCTTGCAAATGTTTGTGTCTTTTGGACTCATTTGAGGACTGACCATGAGGGCATTACCACACATAATACAAAAAAAAAGTTTGTAAATAAATCTCTACACATAAATACCCCAGACCTTTCTAGACACATACTTTTTTGTGTGTTTCTTCACTTTTCCTTCCTTATTTTCACATGTAGATATGGGTAGCTGTAATGTAAAACGGAGATATATATTTTTTGTCCGTCTAGGACATGAGAGAGGACACAGAGCTCTCTGTTTCAGCAGCTGTTCTCAGAAGCCAGTGTGCTATACTGTATTTATTTAGTAGTGGGTTGTTTTGTTTAGGCTATTTTTTTCCCCAGTATAACTTGCTGCAATTCTGCTGTAATCAGTGGACATGCTTTCCCTTTCTTACACCAACAAAGAGATTAGCTTAAGAGAATTTAATGGTTTATTCCCTTTTGACCTCTAAATTCCCCAGGTTAAGATTTTTTTTTTTTCCTACATGGTTCTTCCATTATCATCCAGCTCAAAATGCATCCTCTTAGTATGTGAAATAGCAAAAGTATATGCCACATATTTTCTGAGGACATGACCCACAACCCTCAGAAATGAATTTGCTGCTTCTCTAACCCAAAAGCCATTGAAGAAATTACACCTGGATGAATAATGAAAATATGTTGCTGTCAAATAAAAGCTGCAGATTCGTTTTGACAGCAAATGTAGTTTCTAATGCTTCCTTCATTTTCACTTACACATCTGAAGCAATGATTAATCAAATGAAATGTGTAAAATTTCCTATGTAAATATGGCTCTCATAAACAGGAATTATCTTAAAGTTTTATAAAGTGTTCCAGTGTTCAGATCTAAACTTACTTTTGTGATGCAAATAAATGCCTTCTCAATTTTTTCACTAGGTCTGGAGGAAGAATTATCATCCACTTGAAAACAGCATCTTTGAGAAAGTTTATTCGTGGCAAAGAGCAACTGTGTTTCTTCTGAACAGTAGCAGAAGTGTGGTACCTCTAGATTAACAAAATCTCAAGACGAATACTGACTTCCCTTCTCACTTCCTGTTCACATTGTGAAATTTGCCTGAATATTTTAGGTATTTTTCTTTCTTCCTGTTTCTGAGTTATTCTGATACTCTGCATTACAATAAGGAGTAATAGGCTCCTCTTAAAGAAAAGAAAATATGTAATGTTGGTCCTCTTGGTTCCAGGTGTTCAGACCTTAAGATAAAACAAATATGCATATCATAATAAACCCTGAAAGCTAGTAAAACAATGAAAAATGTGATCAGAAATTGGGCAGAAATACACAGATGGAAAGAATATCTGTAGGGTTGATATAGTTTAGGTTGACTTTTCTTCTGGTGCTTGTCATGTGACAGCTACTAACATCACGTGGAGGGTAGAGAGCAGCATGTTCATCTTAGAACCATTGTGGCCTGTGTAGTCACCTAACCTCTTTTGTTCTTTGCTTTTAGGTCTCCAGAAATAACAAAGGGCATAAAAGCACTAATTAATATATGAGTAGATACTAGATGACAGGGTATAGCCACCTGCAAAATCGTTACTCATTTTTTTAAAGAGTTGGATGGTAGCTCCTAAAATTATTCATCAATCTCATACCAGTCGTCTGTGTTCTATATTTAAGCTGCCAAAGCAGGAGATCTTCCCCTTGGTGTGGATTTTTAGTCAATACAGCTATTTGAGCTCTGCTGCCGCTGTACTTTTTTTGTAACGGGTTTGTTGCATAAAGATCTTTTATTTTCATTTTTTTATTTAAAAGACAACATTCCATATAAACATTTCTGAGACAATAGACTCTGAGGTTGCAAACACATGCTTGTGATGTTAAGATGAAGAGAATTTTGGTCTGAGAAGAAGAAAAGCTTGTGACCAAGCAAATACAGTCACAATAATAACAAAGGAAAACTGAAAATTACTGTCAGCATAATTATTTTGGGAGTCTTACTTCTCTGTCCTGCCCAATGCTGCCTCTTTGTGACGACCTTTATTTCAGAACAGAATACATAGTTCGACCTAACTGAAATCTAGAAGTGTTGTAACTCAGGAAAGCTTTTGCAAAATTTTTTACTTATTACATTATTCAAAGGAGGAACACAAAATTAATTTTTCAATCCAGAATTGCTACAAAATGGAAATTAGTGCAGGTGCTTCCAAGTATTATGAAAATGGCTGTTCCTTGAAGGATCACAGATGTGAAGATTATTTGTGTAACTTAGTTCCCACAAGCCTAGAAAGATACGTAAAATGTATGAAGAGGTTTAAGTTATTCAGCATTGTTCCTGTTACTAATTAACCCACAAGCAGCAGTGAAGATCATTGAAAAAAAGAAGCACTTAGTGGCTCCACCTCATCATGTGGCATTTCAAATAGACAATGTGTAAATGTTTGATTGTTTATTTTCCGGCCTGTCGTTATTATCAGTTACTTTCTATTGTACTACCCGTGATGAAGATAGCGTATGTAAATAAACCTGCAGAGAGATGGAGCCGGAGACAGCTTGTACATGTCAGTGCATGAAGAGGTAGATTATGTCATTCTAGTAGCCAGATGGCCTCACCACAAAATCGACTCTGTCACCCTTAACTGTCTCAGAAGGGAAGCTCCTGGCCTCAGGACCGTCCCTCCACAGCCAGTGAGGAAGCACAGTGCTACATGCAATTTCAGAAGCTAGCCTGAAACTTTGCAAGGAGCACTTGTTTTATAGAGAGAACCATTCATCTGACATCTTTAATAAGTGGCTTCTTCCTGATAGACCGGTATAAAAGGGTTGAGTAAGCCCAACAGTGTGCGCAGTTGATGCAGGGACACACACAACATTGCACTACTGCCTAAAGCATGCACACGTGCACCCCTGCCATCCTTAGCCTCAATTTTTGGATGCAACTATTCTGTTGGCATATGATCATAACAGAGCTAGGTCTTGGTGTGCGTTGGGTTTTGCCCTAACTCTTGGAGTTCTCTTGTGTGCATAGGGCAAACATATCGCATTAGAAACGAGGTTAAATGCAGGAACTTCTTTTAATTGAGCTAGAGATACTGACCGAGAAGAAAGGCAAATGGAAATAAAGCACAGAAATGTGGTGGGAAACTGGTCTTACTATTCTTGGCCATGTCATTCTAGCTTGTTTTCCTCAGATATTGAATGATATTTTAGCTAGTATATTTGAACTCTGTTTCACTGACATCAACTTTGTTCTATTGCCATTAACTTGCAGAATCTTAAGGTTTGGCCTATGGAATTTGCCCAGCCTTCAATTTAATAAGGGCTTTTCCTCTTATTAAAGTTTATGTGAGTGTTGGTATCAAGATGCTTTGGGAAGAAGGGCTTCTGACAGACCTTGTTTAGGCTACTGCCAAATTAGTTCTCTTTCTAAGGGAGCCTTGCTAGTTTTAATTATTGTATTTCTACAAAATCCTTCAAGTCCTAGTTTTATTCATTTTCTTACTTTTCAAGAAGAAAGGAATAGTTATGGTTCAACCACAAAACCTAAGATGTTCATTTAGAAATATATATCATAGCATTTCTGCAATCCAAATCCACATTTAATGAGTGTACAATATGTGTTTTCTAGTCTGTTTGCATGGTTGGCAATGTGTGACAGAAGCTTAAGTTGTTAATGAAATCTATCCCTAAAAGCAATAGGTGACAAGAGAGTGTAAGATTTAATTCCTGTTGCATGAGTCACTTCATTTTCACATGTCTCTTTACACTTGATTGGGCACACTGGTATTTTAAATGCATTGCAAATTTAATCAAAGGCACCAAATAAGATACACAATGTTGAAATTACATCCAGGGAAACATCTGGGACTATGGAATGAGAATTATTCTTGCATAAAAATTCTGTATTTTATTACATTAATTGAATAAACAAAATAATATTGAAGCTCCTTGAAGTTCATATGGAAGGTCAACTCATGGCATTTCTCAGCTTGCTAATCAATGCACTGATCTTGAATAAGCTTATGCATTTGAATAACTTTAAGGATAACATTGGACTTTCTCCTGCAGAGTGTTTTGAGAGTGCTCAGAGGAGATCAAGAGGACTGATCTCATGTGCAAAGATATTCAGAGCTCTGCTCTCAAGTTAGAGGGGCTAAAGGTTCAGCCCTGCAAATTTAATTCACATGGATATATCTATTACCCTTTGAAGATCTCTAGCTTAGAAAGGAACCAAGTTCTTGAAGTGATGTTGGCAATACAATTATTGCTTTACTATCAAGATATAATACCCTGAAGGTATCTGAAACTATGGTTTTTAGCTTCCTGTATGGTTTATAATCTTCCTTGAGTGTGTAAAATGTACTCTCTTCTCTTGAAACCAAGCTCCAAATAATTATTTCTCTCCAGATTTGCTCCATATGGAAAACATCCCGGACTGTAACAGCAAGAAAAATCAGAAGATATATTGTCAACAGAATTTTGAACTCTTATAATTTCAAATTGTTCAGAAATGGCCTTCTCCACAGCTCCTTCTGTATTATGGATACTTTTCTACTGATTTTATTTTTTCCCCCACCAATTTATACATAAGTAGTAGATACTGAAGAGATTAAATGTCATCAGAGCAGCATAATGAATATATATATAACTTTCTTACTATGCATGGAATCTACATGGTTACGTTTACATGTTCGAATAGCATTAGAACAAAATTTGTAAGTTGAAAACATCACAAATCTCATCTTTGATATTAAGTGAAATCTCAGGTGTGCAGTGCATGTTGAAAGAAACAGATTGACAAGTTTATAAAAAACAAAAGGTGGTAAAATTAATTGCAGCTAACCTTAGAAAAATTTCCATTCATTATTTATGAAACATGTTATCACACTGGAAGAGAGTTATATTAATCTTAAATATTGCTGAACTCTACCAAAAAAAAAAACCCCAAAGTACTCTGCTAATATGTCTGACCAGGATTGTTTTAAGTTCCTGTGATAGAGACGTTTTCTTGGTTTGTATTTTTCATTATTTTGGAAATAATTTTCACTATCTTAGGTTGGGTGTCAATATTTAAGTGCAAATAACGAAACAAATAGTATTGAACTGGTACAAATCAGTAGTTAGAGATTTCTTGTCCCTTTATTGCTGCAGTCTGTGCTCTGGATAGGTTCAGTGAATGCCTGTGCTCTGCCTTAGTCATAGAATACTCCAGAGATACCTTAGGATACAGCAGACTCTAAAGCTCTACTCTTAAGATGACATACATGAAATGCTTGTGACTCAGGAGCTGATAAACTCAAGTTTATGAAATCCAGGTTGAAGAAACATTGCAATTTACAGGACAGTTATTCCATAAATTCATGGTTTTTTACCATGTTTCATGTAGTGGTCTTTGAGTTGCTTTGCTTTAGTCTAAGCTGGAAGATATATTTTGAAACAGGTCAGTCCTTCGTTTAATGTGATATAGTAATAGTCAAACCTATTGCATTCAGCTCTGACTACATCGAAGATACCATTTTAAGACCTGCATATTACTTTAGCTTGATTTGTTTTGCACAGAAGCGCACACAGAGAAAAACCCAAGCTTCAGTTTTCCATCAGGTGTGGAGTATTCTGGGGTTTTTTTGTCTTTTTTAAACTCATATGAATGAGAGACTTGTATAAGTATTTAAGAAAATGATGAAAAGTATTTGAAAACCAGAGATTTGAAAAACTTATAAACAGGTTCCTCATCCTGCTGCTTTGATCTGCCACAAAGACCGAGGGCCAGCATTTTGCCTTTCTTCCTCTTGGGTTAAGAAAATTGCTGAGAACTATGTTCTTGATATATACGGCTGGAAAGAAACTGGCCTGAATGAATAAGTGAACAGATGTGTCACCTCCTGTTATGCAGATAAAATAAATATCTGTTTCATGAAAGCACTATCAAATTACCAACTGCATAATGCCAAAATAATCTTGTAGAAATGAGCAGGTTCATGGCACACATGGTAAGCTGTAAGCCTGACTCTTTCTATGGTTAGATGCTGGCTTCATGCCCTTTTGATACTGAACAGTTTGAGCTCCATCTTTGTTTGTGTTATGACTGTCTTCCAAATCTCGATATATTTATTTAGTTTGATTTAGTTTCTAATAATCTGATTGAAATGAGAGATGTTTTCACTGTAAGATGAAAGTAAGTATCATCAGATTTATTTGTTTGGGTTTCTGTTTATTTTCCTGCTTTGTAGAGGATTTTTTGATGGAGGAAGTTTGCTTTTAAATCAGAAGAAGTCAGAAGCTATCCCTACATCTAATTCATAGAGAGATGAACAATGAAAAATTGATTCATTGAAGTCTGGTTAAGGACCTGGTTAAAATTCTGGCTTTCCCTAACAGTAGGGAATGTGTTCTATTACTCACTTTATTGGATTAGATCTAACAGCAAAAATACAAGTTATTTCCTTCTTGTATTTGAAATAGCTTTCTAAATCTCATACTAAATTTGTACCTAGAAAACTTTCTTACTAAAGTTGCAGTGTTTACAGTGATAGAAAAAAAGTAAAGTTCTGTCTTTTTCTGGAGATGTCAGCATCTCACTGCATTTTTTTGTGTATGTGTTTTAGTTTAGGTGTGCTAGTCTTAGGGTATAGGGAAAATTCCATCTTGGTTAGTTAATGTTCCTTCTTTCCAACTGTCCACAGTTAGACACAGTCATTTCCTTTTCTTCCAGCCCTGTTTCTCTGTGATGTTTATATGATATGTTAAACAGCTGCTTTTTTAAGATCCAGAGGTGGATATATTTACAACACAGGTAAAGTAGTTCCTTTAAATGCTCTATATTCTAGAAGGGTTTGTTCAGTTGTTTGCTTTAACCTTGAAAACCTTAAAGTAGTCCACAGCACTTGTGACAAAACTCAACATCCTTTTGGGAAAGGTGTAAACATCCTTTGGTCAGTCATGCTTTTAATCTCTGAAAAATAAATGAGCATCAAAAGAGGCAGAAAGGCTCATTTCATAAATTACTTTGACAGCTTTCATAAGAAAACTCTGGAAGTTAAGAGCATGACTGCTGTGCTTTATTGAAATGGGAGGAGCTGATTATGAACCTTGTTAAAGTATCAGTGTAGAGTCAGGCATTTTGGAATGATCCATAATAGGTGTAAGTTGTGTACCATTGGGAATATGCACTCTGTGCAAGTCTGTGCTCATTATTACAGCATGACCTAGCTTTGACTCTCCATAGTCAATTAAAAGAAGAGCTAAGTCAAGAGAAAAAGACTGTATCTGTGCATGGAGAAACCATCCATTCCTCCACTGTAGATTTTAAAACACTAATTGTAAGTAAGGTTTTAAAGAAAACAACCTTATTAAGCCTGCAAAAGAAGAATCCATGAAGTAATTCCCTGCCTGCATGCTGCTGCCTACACAGTTTTCACTCAGTCTATTTGCCATATATAAGGCCAGTTTTAGTTATGAACCTGTATATTTTTCTGACAGAACCCCTGCTTAGAATCACAGAATGTTATGGGTTGGAAGGGACCTCTAGAGATAGAGTCCAACTCCCCTGGCAAAGCAGGATCACCTTCATTTGATGCATAAGATAGAAGATGTTTAATCTTTTATTAATTTTGTTGTTTAGCAAAAGGCCTTTTGTACCCCATTACTAAAACCTTGTCCAAAGAGAAAATTAATCATTTCTCTTTTTGCTTTTTTGTCAGTGCTCATCACTGAGAGTTCAGGTACTATATAGTCTTTCTTCCAGCTTCACACCAAACACATGAGGTGAGGGGCTGATATAGTTCCCATTTTATACCAAGGAAAACTTGACTTGAAATTACACACTATTTTTTAACATGGGAAATCTGCATTTTTTCAGGTTCCTGGCTGTTGTATCAGGATTTTACCATTTCAGTGCCCAGCTCCTCATGTGAGTTGCAGCGAGGATTTCTGTAGGATTGTACATTTGACATCGGTAAAACCAAAGCACAGTATTAATGACTACTGCTAAAATTTATATTTTTAATGACTCCTCAGCCTTTGACAGACTTCCAGGTTTCGTTCAGCTTTCACCTGCCTTTTTCTTCTGGTAGAACTCTGTTTCAATACTAGACCTAGCCAAGAAATAATGTTCCAAATATATGAATATTTTCTTGAGCATTGGGAATTTTTTCATTCAAATCCAAGCTGACACATCTTCCCTCCACCTTTTCCCCTAGCACCCAACAACTGCATTTTTTGTTCATCCAAAACCCAGCAATATTCTATTTCAGAAAGCGAAGGCTGTTTCCACAGCACAAACAGGTCAGTGTTTCAGAAGCAAATCATATTCTGCTTTTTCACTGGCTCTCAGACTGAGGGATTACTGAAACAACCAGAAATTCTCTCTCCTCAATGGTCTAGTCAATCACATAAAAAGCATGGTTTCCCCAGCCAGCCCTGGTATCTTTTGTCCCCTGTGTCCCAGCTGTCTCTGGTCCTTGCCCAATCCTGTATTTTTCCTACCTTGAAATTTTTTTTCTGAGTTGCATTCAGTGTAATGGTTGCTTGCTCACAGGATTCAAAAGTAGATGAATGGAGAGGGCACAGGGGACAACCTTCACACTTGCCAGTCCGGTGCTTATCTTCCAAGAGCTTGAAATTCTCGTCATGTGCTCAGTACCAATATATTTGGGGGAGTTTTCACCACAAAGTAGAAGAAAAACATATTTTGGACATACTCAGTAGAATTTTTTTCAAATGCTTTTAACATAGCTGAATTAGAGCTCAGTTCAAGGGGATGAAACGGTGTGTCTTCCTGATACAAGACCACTTCCTTCCAAATATTAGTCTCAGTATTCCAAAATATTATGAATGTTTCAAAAGACTAAAATGACCTAGAAAGTGTCACTTGTTTATTTTTTTAATTCATTTTTTAAACAGATGGAATGAGTCAAGTAATATCAGATATTTCTCTGACTTTGTACTTAGAGATGACCAAGCCATTTTGGCTGAAAATGTCCAAACAAATTCAGCCTAAGGCATAACCTGAGCATGGGGAACTTCCGTCTCAGTGGCTTCGGTTCTTTATGACTTTCCTGGACTTCAAATCAGAGTATTATGCAATCTTAATAATAGGCTCTGTTACCAGTCTGCTCACAACAAACCAGTCAGCATAACTGAAATTCCTAGCTATACTGTGGTTATTAAAAATTAGTTTTTCTTGCTGCTGACCTTCCAGCACATCATAAATACATTAAAATAAAGAATAAAAAAATTATGCCTTTGCTCTTTAAACTTCCCCTGATGCTCTGCAACTTTCCCCAAACCGTAGTGGATCATGTATTGCAAAACAGATTTTAGTTGTCCTAGGCTTCTTACACTACCCCTATAAATGAAATGATCCCTTTCTTTTAAACGATAGCCTCTGTATACTTCATGTTAGCAAAGATGAAACTATCAGAGACAGATTTTTCACCTAGATAAGACAACTTTGTTCTTTGTATAAGAAGTCTGGGAAATGGCCCCAGTAGCTATTGTGAGTAATTCAGAAATATAATCCATAGATTTTACTATCTACAAGCATCAGTATGTCTGCTGGGTTTTTTTGTTTGTTTTGCTGAGGCGCAGATGGAATTCACAACTAAAGAAGCCATTGAGATGAAGTTTGTCTTCTGAAATAAGGTCATGAATTAGTTAAAATAGGTCTTGGCTACAGATATTAAAGCAAACAAAAAAACTGAAACAATGTCTGCTCTGGTAGTAACAGGGCATGATTTTATCTTGACATTAATTAGCATGTAACTCAAAATGCTATTGAGTCGATTTCATGCATATATAATGGTAACCAATGACTGTTTACTTATCTTGATATCAGCAGTGTCCCACAGATAAATGAAGGCATAATTAACCTGAATTAAAACAGTAGAGAAACAAGTTTATTTGCTTTTTAGCTATGTAAATAGCTGAATTCAAGCTTAGATTTTTCCACAGGCTTGAGTTTCTATTGACAGCTTAGTTTAAATGACAGATTTCACTGCTGTTTGAAATTGAGGTAGCCATCCCAGGTTGAGCACCCACAAAGACAGGAGATGAGGTATATTCCCGTACAGTTCAGCTGAAGTCTGTCTTAGAAAACTATTTATTTGGAAAATCGATGAAAGAAGTTGCCACAACTCTGTCTCCTCTGAATCTATAGGAAAAGTACGGTTTCAAACCTGAATGCTGCAGGTTGTTGATTTGTCTCAGCTGCTGTATTTTTTCTTCTTTTATTTTTTTATTTTTTTTTTTTCGTTCCCAGGGGCTATCACAGTCTGTCTTCTTTCTTGATTTTATGCTTAGCAGAGATATTTTGCGACTTTCCTTGAACATGCTGTCTGTAAGAAAAGCATCAAGGCAACTTTGGGAAACTTTGATCTCGCTATTTTTCTGATTAATTAATTAGGTTAACAGATGCTGAGCTTTCCAACTTCATTTTCAGGAACCTCTCCTATTTTCCCAAAGTGTCAATGCAGTAAGATGTCTCTGAAAATCAAGACATGTCAAACAAGTTTCAGGCTCTGCCACTGATCTGCTCTGAGACTTTGAGGCAGGTATCTTCTGTCCCAGTTCTCTCACTTGTAAAATGTGGATAACACTATTTCTTATCCAGATGTGTTCAAGTACCTGCAAATCTAGATGCAGAGTGTCATGCTCATGATAAATCGTCCCTTACTGCATAGCAAAGTAGTATGTGTTGCAATGCTTTATGTTGTATAAACAATTCTGAAATCTCTGCAAGATACTGTTTGTAGTACTGGGAATCTATTATTACTACATACTTGCTCTGTGCTTTTTCTTTTTGATACAGGCTGTCTTTTTCTGTGGGTTTTGCTGACATCTCCCATGTGTTAGAAGATAGTTGAGGTGTGTGTGTCCTTTACAGTTACATCCTGAAATCCACTTTTTATGAATCTAAATAAAGAAAGGAAGCTGCTGTCTCATAAAACCAAAAAATAAAATAATAAAAAAAACCCAAAACCAAACCAGTAACAATGACAAAAAAAAAAAACAATAAAACACCAACAACCAACCAAAAAGACACACGAAAAAAAACCCCCAAACCAACAACCCCCAACCAACATAAAAAAAACAACCAAAAAATAAGTAAAATGGACAAAAAGACCCTAAGCAAACAAAAAACAAACAAAAAGAAACAAAACCCCCAACCCCCCTCAAAAAAACCCAAACCCATCCAAACAGTATTTATATCACTTATTGATGATATTCTCAACTAATGCAGAATAGCATTTTGTAAAATTACTTCTAGGTGATGACAGATTTCAGGGATTAAAAGTAAATATGAGTTGTATAATTCCATTTCTAGTCTTGCAATTCCCCCCATAATAATAGACTGATTACTCTCTTCATTTTAAGCCTGTTGCCTATTTCTGCATGGTGCTGAACCTCCACTGCTTCCAAGGAAATCAGAGTTGGGCATGTTCATTACTTCTCTGAACTAGATTTCTAGAGCACAATGCATTGTGATGTAGTCATGGATTATGTATTACAAGAACAAGTATGATGAGTTGGTCTGTGTATTTTGGTTTATTCTAATTGAGATAATTTGAACCATTTTTATGACTGTTCATTTAATGCAGACTCGTCTGTTAAGTAGCTGTACCACCAATCACTGCCTATACAATAGGGCAGAGTAGCAATAACTAAACTTTATTCTATTCCTGGGTGATTTCATAATTGACACAAGGAGATGCAATCCACTGCATTAGGCCTGACTTGAGTCTGTTCTCATTCATGGTTCTGGGTGAATCTGTGTAGAAAGAAAGAAACACTCTGGTTGTTTTGTTACATCCCACCCTTGGAGTATTGTCAGAGATTAGTTGTAAACTGATGACAAAATGAGATTTTTATGGCTAATGCATAGTAAGCTATTGTCATGAAAGACAGTTTAGTTTACCAAGAATTAATACCATTTCATATCCAAAGGCTTGACTTTATACCTTCCAGAAATGAGAGGAAGAAGAACGGGGTCTGGATTGCAAGGCTGCAAAGTTTTTAATTACAGACATGAACTTCACTTGGAGTATAGCATACTTGGTTGCTACATAGGTTATCTAATAACCTCCTTATTTTGTTTAAATCTGGTCTAAGTTTTGGACATTTTAGAAGCAGATAAAATCAAGAAAGTTTATTTTTCAAAGCTTGGCCAAATGCTCTGCATATATTACAGCTACTGAATTACATTGCTATGGAAGCTTTAGAAAGCTACTAGGAGAGTCAGCTGAACTCATCGCTGTTTCCTTGTAGATAACACTGACATATAGGGTAACTCAAAGAGATTACTGGCTACATTAGGAAGTAACCACTGCAGTTTATACATAATTAGGTATAATCTTTCTTGCATGAGTAATTTGAGAGTTAATTTAAAATAATGGAAAATCAATTCTGCGAGAGAAAATAAGATTATCCTTTCAAAGAAAAACAGCTGGAGGAAAGGTGTTTGTGTTCAGTTATTTGATGACAGAACTAACAATAACATTTTTAAGATCTTGGGTTTGGGTATTTTTTAATAAGCTTTTAAGAACATCAATATTTTTCCTACAATTGAATAAATTTCTACACAGAGAGCAAGTCTAAAGGCACGACTGCTGGGAATTTGGGTAGGCAAGGAATAAGTGAAGGATTTCTAGAACTGCTTCAGCCTTTAAGCAGAAAAAAAAATAATATACAGCCATGCAAAAAATGGAGCTGTTAAGAAACACCAAAATGTTTATGAAAAGAATACCCTCAAGTATCTTCTGCCATTTAGGGTTAATAATTTTGAATAATCTGGTACCCTTGCAATTGAACCAGAAGCCTGGACCAATTTCAAATTTCTGTCCCACCTTATGGTTTCATTTAAGTCTATAATGAAAGAGCAAACCTCTGGCTCACCTGTAACTTTTAACAGATCCCACTGTGGCCCTTTTGTGTTAACAGAAGGAGATCCTGGCTCTGCACCATGGCTGTGTTCTTTTGTTGATTGTGAGAAGCTCTAGGGAGGTGCTCTGAAAAATTGAGTTTAGTTGGAACAGGTGCTAAAGGCCATGAATTCTTCTTCTTTTTCCCAAGATTAGCCAAATTCTTTTCCAGGGTGCATAAAGCTGTATAATTTCTTGTAGCAAGAAGTGGTAGTACTCTTAGGTGAAGAATAGCTGTACTGCCTTTATAGAGTAAGTTTAGTAGAGCTGCAGTAAGAGCTCCCTGATGGCACATGTTAAGGAAGGAGCCTCCCTCTAGCTGAGTCTGTGGGAGCTGCACTAGCATCTTGTCTGCTGAAGACAGTTATTTGCACATCTGACATGCTGTTAAAACACCAGTGAACGCATTTTATCTATTTTGGGGCTTTTTATTACTATCATAACTTCACACAGTATAAACAAACATAGTTGTAATTCTAGCTGGAGCTGAGCTCATTCAACTGAAGTAGCATAACCTGCAGCTTTCCTTGTTTCCAGCTTTGGATATTGAAAGCATCCATTGGTGCTGAAAACCTCGGGATAGCTTTTGTGGTGATGCTTGGACTGGTAGATGCACTGGGTTAGGTGTGTACTGCTCTTCCATGCATCTGCACTTGTGGATGAATCCACATCAGTGGATTCACAGTGTGGCACTGTGATGCTGCAATCTGGGCTCCCGCATCAGCATGTTGATGTGTGCGTAGAGAGGCTTTGGTACTCTCATGTAATGCTTACATGGGATTGATAATTGTTGTTAATGGTAAATTACACGTAGGGAGAAGCACAAGTTCAGTCCCTGCTGCATCTGCTGTACAATGATGGCCTAGATCAAAATGTGCAATAGCCCATGTCTGACATTAGCTGTCTTGTGTTCTGTTACTGGGCACATTTGCAAAATAACAGGAAAATCTCCTCCTGTGGACCAATATGCTGAGTCAACGGTGGCTATTGAACTTTCACTGAATATTAACTTCTACTGCACTTTGCAAAAATACTTAGCAAAAGGGGATCGTGCTAGCCTGAGCTATTGATTGTAATGCAGATCTGCTGCTTATCACTGCTAGCTCTTCCTATAGAGAATGTGAAGCTAATGCTCTTGTGCTTTTCAGTGTCATGGTGATGAGGACCTGTGAACTCCTCTTTATCTGATGTCAGGTGGTTTCATTTGCCTTTCCGGATAAAACCATCTTTTCCTGCTGTTGGTAACTGTTAGAAACTTGCTATCAAATCTGTTTGATGTTGAGTTTTTTCTTGTTTAACTGCTCTATAATGCCAATTAGATTAAGGGTCAAATTTAGCAGTCTCTTCTCATAAACTCTAGAGTAAGCTTTTCTGATATCAATGGATTTGTTTGGATGTAACTTGTGGAAGAACTGGATCCTGTACTCTTGCTCAAGAGATGTCAAAAGGTCAAAGTCCACCTAAAGATTCATGTTATCATCAGAAATGCAAATAAAGGAAATGGGAGTCACAAGGCTGAATGAGGGATGCTGGGTCAGCATCTTGGGCACTCCCAGATGACAGCATGTGGAAATCCTGGAGGGCATTTTGAGACACTGGATCTAGGGATATCATAAATTAGTTGACTTAGTAGACTAGTGAGTTAAACTAGCAGCTCTCCAGCATGTGTAGGATCACAGCAATGTGAAGTTTTATTGAGATATTTCTTGTGTTCCGGGCTAGAGAGGGCATATGAGGCATCCTGTGTTTGCACCCAGGAAACTTGCTATGCAAATCCTACACCCTTTTCCTATGAAGCTGTTCTATTGACTGCAGTCCACTAATTTACATTTGAGCATCACTGAGCGTTCAATGTTATTACTTCATGGCATTTTTTGTTGAGTATTAAATCTGCAAAATCATAGGTAAAATTAATAAATCAGACTTAATCTTCATAATGTATTAATAGTAGACACCACATATTTCCTGACTGTCTTCTCAAAGAAGCTGTGGCTTGAAATTAGTAGTTATGCATTTTATTAAACTTGCAGAGATGTATTTGAAAATAATACTTTTTAAATCACAGGGCACTTCAGCTGTCAGCTTCACAATCCTCCACTTCATTATGATCGTGACTTTGAGGAGCACTGAAGCAACCTTTGAAAACTGATCAACTTGGACAGCTTGTAATAAAAGGCACTGTAAGTATATATATGATAAGAGTCTTTGACTTGAAATATATGCAAAACTGAAATGAACTGATCATGGCATGCAAGGTCAGTACAAGCTACCAAAATACTGGATTGCAAAACAATACTCTCTTGGCAGGAAAAGTCCAAACTCAGTACAACTTGATCATTATAGGGAAGCAAAGAGTTGTGCAGTATGCGTTTGAAGTCAGTTTTTACGAAAGGTTATGAAATCTGAAGGAAGTCTGAAAGTGTTTTGGTTTTTGAGGGTGTTTTTAATGTTCTGAAATTCTCATTCCTGTGCCTTTTTATCTGTGCACTTCACCTCAGTAACAGTAGCAGCTGAGGAATGAAGTCCAGCTGAAGCCCAAAGGATTAATGAAAGGGAGGGAGAGGCAATTCCCCTTTCTATTTTAGTGTGTTAGTGTATTTTCTCAAGACTAGTGATGAATGCTAAAGTGATAAAAACTGAGAGGCTTAAAAGTTGGAACTTGAGAGAAAGAGCTACTTCCCGTAAAGACAGTAAACACACAAGTTTACTGTCAGTGAAACTGTTAGAAGCAAAGAATAGAGCAGAAGAAAGTTAAAAAATAATTAACCACTTTTATTCTGAGTAAAAATACAGGATGACAAAAGCAGGACACTGGATTTGTAAATTGAAAGGAAAAGACATAAAAGCAAGTCAGAAGCTACATCCTGTTCATAAATTTCCTATGTTCTTTCACCCATTTAAGTGCTGCTAGCTCCAGTAAAATAATGGTCCAAAGGCCTGAAGACTTTTCCATATTAGTGGAAACTTCGCTGAAGTTAAAAGAACTTTAGTATGAAGTTCTTTCTGAGTGACTCATCACATTTAATCATTTCATTAGACCCTGAGAGGAAGGAAAAAATGTGAGTCTGCTTGTTCTCTCCTTTTTTTATGACCTGAAATGAGTGGAGATTGTACTATTTACCTAGCTATACAAGAAAAGGTGGCCGTACCATGTTTCAATGTGCAACCTGAAACTCTGATTTATACTCTCAGTCATATGAGTAAAAGACAGTAGTAGTACTGCTGTTCCTCTAGTTCCTGGATGCTTGCTGCTTTCCTATTGCCTACTAGAAATTGGGCTAGGGTGGAAAACAAGATTAGTAGTGACTGTCTAGATAGCTGAAGAGACCACTGCTGCTGCAAAAAAAGAGGGTGGCAGCCTAACCAGGCATGGGACATACAGCAACCAAGATCTCTTGGCTTAGCAGCGTGGGACAGGTCTGTTCCTCCCAGAAGCACTCCGCTCCTGAGAAAGCACTGCAGTCAACCTTCTGAATGGTGGTGTTCTCCTTTTGTTAGCAAATATGCTTTCATTTTACTGGCAGCTTGTCCAAATGACCCCAGTGTGTTGGTCCACACAAGTGACACCTGATAGGATTACCCTACAACCCTGTATGCCAGAAGCCTGATGTAGTGGCTTCAATAGCACCAACCTAGCTAACAGCCTGGGGTGGAATTTGTTCTTCTTTTACCCTAGAATGTTATGTGTCAAAAGGACATAAAAAAGGAAATAAAACATAGGAAAACCAAATAAAGTTAATTCCCACCCTTCTTCAGCCACAGTTGCAGTGATCCTTGCACAGTCATGTTAACTGGTTTCCTTGTGCCCTTAGGCATGTTACCTCTCCCATTTACTCTTTAAGAACAAGAATTTGAGTTGACTGTGGAGAGATGGACTCCGAGTTCCAGGAAGGAGGCTTAATGTTCTCCAAGCCTAAAGGTTAGGGCTCTAATCCATCCCCTGGAGCTAAAACAAGACAATGATAAAACTTTCCCACTCCTTACAGAACATAATTGTTGTCAGAATATTTTGAAAAGAATAAAGGTTACAGTTAAAAGTTTTCATTCACATGTCTTCCCTATTGGCCTGGTTACTGCCAATTGTTCTGATTTTGAGAGTACAAAGATTCTGTAAAAATATCTTATTTGACACTAAAGAATTACTGCTATTCACAGCTTGGGGAAACACCATCCTTCTCCTGCTCCTTGGCATGTTTATAGGAGTGAGTTACTGCATTTGAACTTGCTGTCATCTTTTATCAGAATCTATCCAGGGCCACTAAAAGTGCCCCATCTACCCAACAAAGGCCAAACATTGCCTATATATAGATGGTCCTCTGAGGTTCCTTTTGTCTACTAAAGTGAAAACTAGATTTATTAAATCAATTTAAAGAAATCATAGAAATTGCTTTCTCAATCTAAACATTGTTCTGAGCATCTCTGGACTATGGATTTATGTAAGAACTTTTTCTTGTCTCTCTATTCAGGTTTTGCTGTTTTTTTTTTTTACTGTGGCACAAATGATATTGAGGAAGTTCTTGATTAGCTTAGCTGAATCAAAATCAAGTGTGGCTTGGCCACATTCCTTTTAGGACCCCATTATCATAATGTGTCTGGCCTTTTTACATAACTAAACTACTCTGTGGTTTGTGTGGTGAAGGAGAGAGTCCTGATGTGTTTATGCTGTCAAACTTTTCAACACCATACTGTGTGTTTCTCATAAGAGCAAACTTGGAAGGAAAAACTTGTTGCCACATGGATAGACTTTAGGCAACTCTTTACAAGAACAGGCACCTTAACAGAGCTGAAGCAGAAGGGTTTTTAATTCTTAAATAGTTGAATGGAACCTCATAGCACAATTTTATTGAAATATTTAATGTAAACCTATACAGCTGTTAGTTCATATATGGAGACAGAACTATGTAGTACAAGTCAACCTACAGTGAGCAAAGCTTAGCTAAAGTATGTCCATGACTTATAGCACTAAAGTTTCTTCTCTCAATGCCCGTCTTCAAGCTAAAGCCATAAAATTCAGTCTTATAATTCTTACTGATGATTTAGCTCATGGATTATCCAGCCTGATTATTCCTGAAATCAAGGTACTTGACAAATTCTTATGACCTACTTCTTCCACTGGTAACATTAGCAGATTTGTCATTTGCTGGACTGAGCTTTTAAGATCATTTTCTACCCTGTAGAATTAAATCTGTGAGCTATCCCCATTAGTCAGTTAAGTCTTCAGTGGATGGGAATTCAAACATACTATTGAGCACAAACTCCTGAGCCCAGGGAGGAAGTAAAATCCACAGTGAAGGTGCAGAGGAGAATCAAAGCTCCTGCATTCTCAGGCATAGACCTGCTGATTAAGAATATAGCAGTAAGAAATGGTAGTCTACCAAGTAATCTAATAATTAATCAGCAGTCTCCAGGCTCCAGGGCTTTGTTCATCAAAAGCAAAAACTGAAGTTTGGCACAGGCCATGCTTATAACAACCCAAAACTTTTGTTGCACTTCTTCCATGCACCCATTCTGGCTTTTTTCTAGATTTATTCGTTAATAAAGATGGAGTTAATTTTAAACAGAAAAAATAAGGGGCAAAGGTTTAGAAAATGGATTGAGTTGCATTCTGCAGTTCTGACAAAGAAAACTCAGACCTTAATTTCTCTTGGATTTTATCAGGGTGTTTTGCTAGCTGTGGAACTGACTGGCTCAGAGTCAGCCCAGAATTGTTGTGTAAAATTGCCTTTTAGGTTTATGTATTTCACCATTGTTTTTTCCAAGAGGTATTTTAAATACTGTGAGGTTCAGTTAAAGTAATGGAAAATTTGGATGTCAGTATGCAAAGGATATTTGTAGTTTTGTTAGTCCAAGGTAAGAATTGTCGATTTAAGACAGTACAGATAACATGATATCTTTTATTGAAACAAGAAAAATGCATCTAATCTTTATATAATAAAATCATCCAGAAGAGGAATTTCTGGGCCCTTGAGCTTGAACATTCTAAAATACTCTTGTTCCAATAAGAAGTATCACATTATCTACCTTGTCTACTTACATGTTCAAAATGATAGATGAGTGGCTATATTGGGTGTATTTTTACTGTGTTGTTATCTCAAGTCTTGTTTAACTTATGCAACTGTTTTCTAAGTTATAAACATGTACTCTTTATATGCCCAATTGAATCATGATCTCCTTTCTTTAGTTGCACTTTCAAAAGAAGTATAGTTTATATAGTTACAGAGTGTTGCATGAATGTATTCTTGGTTTATTTTTATTATATTTTACCTTACTTTTGTCAGGGAGATAAAATATTTTCACAAAATGAGCGCAGTTTTAGTGAATGTTAGAGAATCCTCGAATGGTTTAGCTTGAAAAAGACCTTTAAGATTGAGTCCAACCATTAACCTAGCACTGCCAAATCCACCACTAAGCCATGTCCCTAAGTGCCACGTTTACACGTATTATGAATACTTCTAGGGATAGTGACTCACCCACTTCCCTAGGCAGCCTGTTCCCATGCTCTGCAGCACTTTCTGTGAAGACATTTTTCCCAATATCCAGTCCAAACCTCCTCAGGCTCAACTTTGGGCTGTATCCTCTTGACCTGTTGCTTGTTACTTCGAAGAACAGGACTTTTTCTGACAGACAGGTTTCCATCCACTCTTCCCTAAGCCTGTAGCATTGCAAGGTGGTGGTGTTGTGACACAAGTGTAGGACCCGACGGCCTTATTGAACCTCATATAATTAGTCTTGGTCCATTGATGCAGCCTGTACAGATTCCTCTGTAGAGCCTCCCTACCTTCAGGCAAATCAACACTCCCACCTAATTTGGTGTCAGCTGCAAACTTGCTGAGGGTGCCCTCGATCCACTCATCCAGGTAATTGAAAAAGCTATTAAAGAGAACAAGCCCCAATACTGAGCCCTGGGGAACACCGCCTGTAACTGGCTGCCAGTTGGATTTAATTTTATTCACCACCACTCTGTGCCCAGCCAGCCATTTTTTTTATCCAGTGAACTGTATGCCTGTTTAAGCCATGAGCAGGCAGTTTCCCCAGGAGAATACTGTGGCAAATGGCATCAAAGGCTTTAGTAAAGTCTAGCTAGACAACATCCACAGCCTTTCCCCTCATCTACTAAGTGGATTCCTTTGTCACAGAAAGAGATCAGGTTAGTAAAGCAGGACTTGCCTTTCATAAATTCATGCTGACTGGTCCTGATCACTCGGTTCTCCTGTACATGTGGCATGATGGCACTCAGGATGATTCTTTCTGTAACCTTCCCTGGTGCTTTAATTCCTGGAACTTGAAAGATAAAGGAGAATGCTACCTATTCTCCCGATCCCTTAACCAGCTATCCCAATGCCCTAAAGTATCTCTTGATTGCCCTTGGACTTCACATTGCAACTTCAATGCAGGTAAACCAAGTAAAAAACAATAGCTAGGAGATTCTATAAAGTGATTACTGGTGGAAGTGTGATATCTGTGGAGACATCCTACAGTCATTTTGGTGTAGAGAGGAAAGATTGTGCTAACAGTCACTGCAATTATCAGTCACTGCATGTTTGATAACATTTGCAGAAACCAAGACCTTTAATTGCAGTATTTTTTTGTTTGCTGTGTCTGTAGAGATATATAATAATAGATTTATCCTATATAGCTTACTGTATTGCATGTGGTCTACAAGCCTGATCCATATCAAATAGAAACCTAGGACAAGAGAAAATTTAAGAGGCAGGAGTAAAATATGAGAAGCTACAGCAGAAAGGAGTCATTGCAATATTGCCAAGAACCAGTTCTTTAAGGGCTTCTAGAATCATTAAGAGAAGTTAGATGCTTAAATGCAGTTACAGACCTTATCTTTCACCTGCAAGTAGTCTCACTGAAGTAAAAGGACAGTATTGCCTACTGTATAGAAATGTAATAAAAATAGCAGGTTCTATCTTTGAAGATCTAGTTGACGTGTGATGTTCAGGGCAATGATTAATATTACCATTTGCTAAGGGAATGAAAAGTAAAATAGAGGATTTGTTCACCTCAGTCAGTTTGGCTTCAGAGAGAGCTTGAACAAAGGATGGAAACTGGTTCTTGTTGCACTAACAGGGGAATCATAAACAGAAGTACCATTGCTATTTTTCTCAGAGGTCTGACTGGGGCGGAGTAGTTTGCAAATACTGCAAGATCTCCCTGGAGCCCTGCTAGATAGGGGCTGTCCAAGAGATGATGCACCAGAGCATCTCCACCATCAAGCCTGACCCCTGTGTGGGCTGTGGCATCTGGCTCTAAGCCTTCTGGAAAAATGGAGCTTGCAATGGGCTTTTGTCACTTTATGATCATAAAAGGCAAAACCCTGCTAAGTGACTGATACAAGGCTGCCAGATTCACTGAGGCCTTTATAAGGTGCTTTGTTTTTTCCTCTGAGGCTTTCAAGTATTTTCTAAATCTCAAGTCTCCTCTGAAAAAAACAGTAGTAGGTCTTTAAATCTGGCTTCTTGCTCAAGGAGGGGTAAAAATTACAAAGTCTGAGTACATGCTATCTTGACTAGGCTGCTGACATGGAAAGTCAGACAATAGGTAGATAGATTGTTATTATTTTTGTAATTATTTTTTTTCTTCCTTTCTTTTTCAGATTTCAGTGAAAATGGTAGCCCACTGTCTGGAAGCAGCTCTGTTCCAAGAACCTTGTGTGCCTGGTGAGATTCAGCACTGTATGCTGCATTGGTGTTTGATAATGGACTCTAAACCAGAACTAGTTCTGGTTTAAATTTTTTGCATTATCAAGAGATGTGTACCTCTGTAACAATCCTTTCTGGTAAATTCTGCAGTATCGATTAATCTTTAACACTCTCAGAAGGTGCTTCAAATTTGTTATATGCAATGATCACACAGTACATCTCTGTAGCTTAACTGCACATATGCTATGCAGGATCCTTTTCTAGGAAGCAAAGAAAAAGAAGCATATGAAGTTGTCAGGAGTACAGGAAGCCAGCAGGAAAGATAAAAACAGGGAGGGGGGGAACAATCCTGATGTTGCCACAGATGTCATAGGTCTGTTAAGGACCACAAGAAAGCTTGAATTAGGACTTAGCCAAATCCAAAATGGAGCTGACATCAGGTGTGGCACGAGTAAGTGGGATGTCACTGATTAGTTACAGAGTTCCTGCTCAGCTCTCAAAATGCTCCAAGTAGAGAAGCAGGAGACTAACTGCTGAGCAAGAAGCCAAGTTTGGGAGGCAGAGGGATAAACAGCAGCTGCCACAAAACTGCTAATTTTGCTGTTATCATCTATACTGCTCACTTCTGGACTTTAGATGAGGAACCTCTGGGGCACCTCTACATCTGGGGGAAGGGAGCAGACGCTGAAGCTGGGTTTGTTTGGCAGCTTGAATGTGCACGTCTTCTGTGAGACTAGGGAAGGGAGTCTGTAAAAGCAGTTACTTCCACCTACATTTATTCTGGCTCCTTTCAGTTATCCATTCCTAGATAAATTCTTTAAAATGTGGTGCCAAAACTGCAAGGTGCTGGTCAATTTTTGCAAGCTGCCTGAATGACTCACCTCATTTCTCAGATTACTGAGAAAACAGGAGAGAAAAAAAAAAAAAAAGCCTAGTTGGATTGAAAGCATTTGGCAATCCTGCATTGTCACTTTCGTGAATCAGAAGAGCTCATTTATGGTGTCTTTCTTCTAGCCTAGCAATTTTTTGATAGTGGCTGTCAATGTAAATTCATGACAGGGGCTATGCTAAGTGCAAGGGTGTGTAACACTGGTTAGGCTTACTGTGTCAGGAAGACTGTTGCTACAGATGCTTTCCTGATGACAATACTGTGATGACTCTGCCAAGTATACAGCCAGCTCAGGAGTCAAGGTGTGCAACCATTTTGGAGTTTCTGGCTAAGGCTGGGGGGAGTCCCCTAACATGATAGCATTAGGGAGAGAATCCCTGAGAATTATGGAGTATCAGAGGCTGGTGGATCCACTGGGAAGCCCTAGTGTATCAGGGTACAACAGGTTCCATTAATACATTCAGCAACGCTGGAGAACTCGCAGCACTCACTGTACCACCCCCTGGTTTCAGAGAAACAACCACTGGGGATTTCCAGTCAATGTAGGTAAAGCCACATTGTTTTTTTGGGATGTGAGTAGCATTATGAAGGGGTCTGTGAAGCCTCATCTTAGACTGGTCACTGGAAGAGCTGGGAGGTGCCCATTTATGCCATGCACCCTTAAATGAAGGGGTCCCACGATGTTGGGTCATAGGCTGGACTTGATGATCTTGGAGGTCTATTCCAGCCTCAGAAATTCTGTGATTCCATCCCTCATTTTGCAGGAACAATTATTTCTGTCTGAGTTGGGCCTGTGAAACATGAGGCCAAACTCATAATGGAGGTGGCTTGGGTTGAATTACGGGGATTCATGTTGGTGAACAAAGTCCCATCAGTAGGTATAAATAAAGGAGCTGGCCTTGAGCTCCCCTGCTGCTGAGTGCAGAAGTCCTTTTCTGTGAATATGTGCAGTAGAGGGCACCAGTATGTTAAGTTGTATCTGGTCACACACTTTATGTCTTTAATGGGGCTCACCAATATAGTGAGGGCAAAAGGGTAATTAATATTAACTGTGTATCATTAGAATATATATTAGCCTTGCATGCCAAGTATGTGAAATTCAGTAGTTATTAAGGATAAAGAATGTAGCTCATGGGTGAGAATTTCTGTCTTGCTTGATATGGTTTTAATGAAGCACCCCAACAGAAGTTTCTCAAATACTTCAGCTGGATTGCTTAGAAATCATGTCAGAAAGTTGTCTGTCTAAGGGAATTGGGAATATGATACAAAGCCATGAAGAATGGGATATGGGTCAGTGTTTCACATCTAGCCCAGTTCTTTGGGAGCTGGACTTTTCATTTTCTCATGATCACTCTGGATCTTTCTGAAATAGGTTTGCTAGCCTGTTTTGTTGTAAATATGCCCAGGTATCAACAATTCTGTAACAAACAGTATTTCCTACAAAGAAGACAATGAGCAAATAAGCTAATTAACATTCCTGCTCATAATAAGCCTCTGCAAGGACAGCTTTCAAAAGAATTCGGACACTTATTTCTCAAATAGATCCTCGTTGCCCTCAGTGTTGATCTAGGATGGGAAAACTTTGTCCCTCGTTATTGTTCATTTCTAAGAAATGAGCAATAAATGAACTTTTAAAACAACAGATATCAAGCTGGTACCTTTCTCAGGCATTGGAAGTAACTTAGTAAAACCAGGGGAAAAAAATAAGGTTGACACTCAGTAAATTTATATGCAAAGAAATTAGAAAGGGGAGATCCTCCCAGATGGATTTTTCCGAGCTCTCATTGGCTTTTTTTTGTTGCTTTGTTCATTGAACATTTCAATATCTTCCTTTGTCTTCATAAATCTGTTACATACATTGAAGACAACTGTAGTCATAACAGTGTGGTTTTGGCAGATCTAGTGTCCAAATTGGGCAAACATTACTCAGTTTGCTTCTCTGCATCATGCTATAACATCCTAGAGTCCTTTCTTCCTCTGTTTGTAGCAACTTTTTGTCATGTGGAGATACTAGCTTAAATTCTGTGAGGAGAGCTTATTACCTCACTGAGCGATGATTGAATCCCTATCTTCAGCATCCACAATTTCACACTTTGGAGACACATATTTGAGTTTCCTACATCAGTGTGTGTCCTCACATACATGTTCTGCTTTTTCTCTGTAACAGCCAGCAAAGAGAACTCTCTCATAAATCAGAGTGGAAGAGGAATTCTGAAAATTCATGACCCAGATATAGATGAGGAACAAGATAAGGAATTTTCTTTCACACTGCAACCAAGAAAGGCCAAGCTGGCCCTTAGTTTTATTCGGATCTTTTGAATTCAGCAGGTCACATTTACAACTGATACAATTTCAGACAAAAGGCTTGCTGTAAACATGGGCAAATATTTTTTTTATTACTTTTACCACACATTCTAGCAGATTCAACATGAATGCTTTTTCCTCTGTCTGCATAGGTGCCATCATATACAGTAGTTCGGGCGTTATCTTCAGCTGAACAGTAAGAGGAGTACCGGTGTGTGTCTCTGGCAGGAGTGGAAGAAGAACCCTTGTGAGGACCATTTCCTGCTGTGAGGGCGTGGGAAGGAGGAATGTGCATGTGTGTAAGTAGAAGGAATGACGAAAAGGTCTGTCTTCCCCAGCTGAAGGGTCATTTAGGGCCACTTTTTCTGGTCATTTTGAAAGAAAAAAACCCAGGCTTGATAGATTTTTAAACCCACCTTTAAGGGTGTGCTCTAAAAGAAGGTTGTTTTTGGAAACAAAGCAAAACTTTAGGAATCCAGAATTAAAAGAATGTTCAGTCCCCATCATATGGTCAGGTCGACTTTGTCTACACCTTGTTGACATCTACTAGTAATT
>JANHFX010001325.1:0-11954 GCA_027560015.1 Chloroceryle amazona
GGAATGGGCTGCCCAGGGCAGCGGTGGAGTCGCCATCCCTGGAGGCATTTAAATGGCACAGGGACCTGGTGCTCAGGAACATGGTTTAGTGGTGAGCTTGGAGTGCTGGGCCAAAGGTTGGATGAGATGATCTTGAAGGTCTCTCCCTACCAAAGACATTCTGTGATTCTTTGAAGTCTGAAGGGCATGATTCGAGAGGATGGGATGGCCAGTGACAAGAAAAGGGGCAACGGGGACAAACTGGAACATAAGTAGTTTCACTCAAGGAGAAATTTCTTTGCTGTGAGCGTGCTGCCCAGAGAGGTTGGGGAGTCTCCGTCTCTGGAGAGATTCCAAACCCACCTGGAAGCGATGCTGGGCCCTCTGCTCCAGGTGACACTGCTGGAGCAGGGGGTTGGAATTTCAAGAGGCAGAAAAACATCTTATGACTTAAGCTGTTTGGTGGATCTCAAGATTGCCCGTAAAGCTAAAAACAGGCCTCAAGTTTCTGTACACTTTAAGTATCTGGAAGATATACAGAAACTGCAGAAAAACAGTCAGGATGAAAAACAAAGCTTTGTTTGGGATGTATTTTTTGATGGATAGATGATGAGAGGTTTTAAAAGTTATCTACTTACATGTCAGAAGTAAAATTGTCAAAACTATCACAATTCAGGCTAAGTCCACTTTCCAAAAGCAGAAAGTTCTTCAAGACTGACTTTAGACTGTCCTTTAGAAAATTTCCCCCATTTCTCAGTTGCCTCATCAGTACTGTACTTTTCCTTTTGAAGTAGAATTTAATTTGCACTTTTTTTTTAAGAAAGTGATAGGAAGAAATCACACGATCAGCCTAAGCTTATGAGTGAAATTGTGGTAACGGAAGACAGGGATGTGCTATTAAGGAGTTGCTCTCAGAAACAAATCAAAACACATTACTAAATCTGCTAGTAGAGCCCCTTAAAGTTATTATCTCAAGCCATGGAGAGGAGTGTGATTCTAAAGTACAGCGTAACATTAGTAAAGCTAATAAAAGCTGAGAAGCAGGCTCTGGTCATTTTTTTTCATGCAACTGTAATAGGCTGAAATGTTCCCTGCAGGATGAAATGAGGGATAGGGAGGGAAGCAAGACTGCCAAATATCCCACAGCATTCTGCAGGAGCAGAGTGAAACTACAAAAGCATGAACTACAACGTGGTATAACAAACATATTTTTGGCAGATACCCGAGTGAGTGAATGAAAATGAAAGCTGAAGCACATCTAAAAGCAAATTGCAAAACCACCTATCAGCAGGAAGCAGGCTCTGTTCCACCAGCTTCCTCTGAATGAAGATGGAGATCAAGTGGCTGAAAAGCTTAGTCAAGAAAGCTCTAAATCTCAGTGCTATATCCAGGGCTCACCCAGTATCATACTGTGTCAGAACAGGGAGGAAAAAATAAAAATAGAAATAAAAAAAACAACCCAGGAAGATCTATTCCAAACACACACCATGCCAAAAGGATGGTTCTTCATAACTGAATATAAAAGGCTTATAGCAATAGAAAATGAAGACTGAGGCCATTTAAAGAATGTAAAAACCATAGGCAACAGGTTCCACGTTCATATTGGGTTCTATGTCATTATCAGATTTAGCAGCAGACAGGACCTCAGAAGACTCAGGAAGCAATGGCAAGCATTGTTCCAGCACACGTTTAAAGGTTGCCTGTCTTGAAGATCAAAACTGCTAGGAGCCTGCAAAATATTGTACATATTGCCTACAAAATAGTATCCTAAAGTGCAATTCTCATACTAAGCACCTGTGGGTGTCCCTTTTTAAGCAGCTTAAAGAAGAAAAAACATGATCTTGTCTTTTATTCTCCCCTCAGGAAGCATAATCTACCCGAAAGACAGATGTATTATTAAAATCCTTACAATTTACCACTACCATAACTCCTCTGAACTAGCCATAAACCGAGCCTGAACAAGATCTTGCAGATATAGAGTGGATATGGAAGCTTTCCTTCCTGAGCTACAGAACCAGCTTCTGAATTAGAGAACTTGAAGTCTACACAGACCCTCATCAAGAAAAATTCACACTACTTAACAAAATCAGTACTTTATCCCAAACCAATATGTCTACTATTATCATTAGAGAGTCTTGACAATTACCTTAGACTATGTACCTGATCTTTCCACCTCTGTTGGTAAGTAAGATGAATCTAGACCTCGTCAAGCAGCTGAATCTCTCTCTCAAAGTTTTACGGTGCTGTAGATGATTTCCAGTGACCAGTCATGCTACAGGGAGTTCCCACACAGCCCATCCTAATCCTTCTTACTTGCTCTGGTGACTGCTGAGTCTCTGTCTCCAGGAATCTTCACCTTTCCCAGTGTTCTTATCTCTTGGAAGGATTTTTTTTTTCATGAAGGACATGAGGTCCCTTAGAAAGGCAAAGTGCTTCCTGTGTATTTGTGGGAGAAGGAAGTAGGACAGAAATTGCGTGGCAGAGAGAACAAATCTTGTTCAAGGGGACAGGGATAAGAGATCCAGCAGAAGATTTTTCAGGGTCTTAGGTTGTTTCTTGTTCTTTGGAAAGGCTCTGATCTCCATAGGTAGCTATGTATGCAAAAGATGATGGGAAGCAGCCAAACATTGTTGAACATTTGCTTTCCCTAGATGTTTCTGCAGGGAAGAAATAAGAAATAATTCAGAAATCTCTTACGCAGGGGTCTTGGGGTGTGGGTATCACTCTTGATGGCAGCTGGCCTCTATTCTGCCACGGGGATGAAAAATAACTGCCACTGCTGGGAGTGTTTTATAGGACAACTACACGCCTGGATGTGTGGAGACCTGAATCTTTGGTCAGCACTCCTGTAATTAAAGCTGAATGGGTGACAAGAGACCTCACTCTGTAACAAGTATAGGATTGTGCAGTAAGGCAACAAATGAATTTAACAGGAGTGAGCTAGCTGGGAAAAATCATCTGTCCCTCTTAGGAGCCAGCTGGGAGGCTTTCTCTGGACTCTACCTATTCATCTGCCTCAGAGAAGCCCGAAGCACAGACCAGCTGAACACACACATTCCCAAAGGAGATAGTTCAAGTGAAATGCAGGAAACTTGAAGACACAGTAAACTGAACAACACAGCTGGTAGCTTCCATGGTGAAAACATTCTTCTTCTGTGCTCTTCAACAAACCAGTCATTCTGAAAGGCAGGTCTAAGAAGTAAATCCTGATGCTGTCCATCATCCAGCAACATGGCAAAAAAACTTTTCTGAATGTGAACACCAAATGAACATTGGATAGCATGTCCAAGCTAAGCCTACCATGCAGGTTCCCATCTGTCACTACTCAAAGTGACCTTTCCCAGTTGCCCTATGTTAGCCACGGTGGCTAGGCTACCTACAATGCAGTGGGAAGAGGATTTAGCTGTGTAGTCAGTCAATAAATATAAAATCCCCTGTCCTCCCGATGTGGCACAGCTACGTTTGGGACCCCTAGATATTCACCCGTAATGCTCTGCTGAGTGGCACTGACTTTTGGAGCAGAGATGAGCAGGCAAGCAGAACATCACATGTTCCATAGAGGGATTGGTATGAGGAACGGACAAAGCAAAAGTTCTGCACACTTTCTTGCCATGTATTAGTGAAAACTCGTGAACTGAAGACAGTGCTCTTAGGCTCTGACACTCATGTGGAGAAGACAGGGGCTTCACTGTAAGTAATGTCTCAAAACTTGCCCCTCACTACAAGAAAGACATTGAGGTGCTGGAGCATGTCCACAGAAAGGCAACAAAGCCGGTGAGGGGTCTAAAGCATAACTCTTATGAAGAGAGGCTGAGGTACCTGGGGTTGTCTAGCCTGGATGAAAGGAGGTTCAGGGGAGACCTTCTCTCTCTCTACAATTCCCTGAAAGGAGGTTGGAGTGAGGTGGGTGTTGGTCTCTTCTCCCAGGTAGCAAGTTGTAAGACAAGAGGAAATGGCCTCAAATTGCACCAGGCAATATTTAGGATGGATATTACCAAAAACTTCTTCACTGAAACTCTTGTTAAGCAGTGGACCAGGCTGCCCAGGGAGACAGTGCAGTCACCATCCCTAAAGTATTTAAAAAACATGTAAATGAGGTGCTTAGGTACATGGTTTATTGTTGGGATTGGCAGTTTTAGGTTAATGGTTGGACTCAATGATCTTAAAGGTCTTTTCCAAACAAAATTATTCTATGATTCTGTGAAAACTGAAAGTAGCAAACTGCCTATAATTAATTTTCACTTCCCTAGGGATTAGATGGTGAAGCTAATGAGAGCTAAACCCTCTGGCTTCAGGAGAAATAAACATTTCAAACATGATACCAAGGCTAGCATGAAAACTTCCCAGTAGGACCATGGAAATGCTCTGCACCTTTACATCTCTTGATATCCTTTTTATGTCTTGAAGAATGCCAGCATGTTCAGACACTCCTCTTTACACGTCCTCAGTCCATCTGTACCCACCCCTTCCCCACAGCTAATCCAGTTTGTGCACTCATGCCTGTCTGTAGACAAAATGACATTCCTGCTGCCATTTCCTCAAGCCTCTTGAACTTCACAAAAGAGAATAACAATTAAAAAAGCACAAAGTCTTCCTTGAGAAGCAGAGCAGAGCACCCACGCTTTGCAAGAATTATCCGATTCTTCCGGATGGAAACACCAAAACAGAGACATGAAGTAAATTTCCTAGAAGTAGAGTTTATCAAAGTTTTTCTGGATGCTTTTCCTTTAGAAAGCAAAATGTACCTGAAATCAAAAGTCTCCTTGGGAACTCATCTGCTTCAGAGTATTTAAGTTAAGGGCCAAACAAATCCCAGTTTGAATAGACAGTGAGAGCAGGCAGGCCAGGAAGATTACCTTCCCTTGCTCTTACTGCATCCCAGGCCATCCAAATCACCGAGCTAAGAATCCCCTGTCACAACATCCTTTCACCAAATTCAAAAGTCCTCTCTCAGGAAAAACAAGATGAAGGGTTCCTACTCCTCCCTCACTCTGTCCCCTTCACCAGAAGGCCTTAGCCAGCCTGCCCTCCCCAGCCCCATCTCCCCACCTCTTTGTCCATGCTTTGTCCAGGAGCATGAGCTTCCTCACCACTCTCCTGGTTGAGGATGGCTTTCTGCCTTGCCAGCAGACAAACTGGAAAGTTCTTCTGAGTTTTCAGTTTCTGCCAGTTCAAAAGGTCTCCCTTTGAATTTGTCTTGCT
Organism: Chloroceryle amazona; assembly: GCA_027560015.1. Classification (NCBI taxonomy): domain Eukaryota; kingdom Metazoa; phylum Chordata; class Aves; order Coraciiformes; family Cerylidae; genus Chloroceryle; species Chloroceryle amazona. The sequence continues at coordinate 5,182 of JANHFX010001325.1, forward strand.
CCTGGACACCGATTATGGTTACGCCTTTCTCTGAAATAGATGACTACCTGGCTGCTAGCCCAGCAGAAGTGTCTGGATGGGTACCAAATTACTTTTCAGAAGCCAAGCAGATTACTCACTATAATCTATAGCCTCTCTCTAATACTGTCTCTAGTAAATATTCCTCACAAGCTTTTCCTCTGCTCTCTCTGCTTTTTCAGTATCAGTTCTTCTTATCACAGCATCACACTGAGAACTCATGTTGAGCTTCTTCTCAGCTTGCAACCACCAGGTCTCACGTAGTCATTGTTTAGCAGGTTATTAAAAGTATTAGAAACACATAGATTTTGTTTAAATGTGCTGTGCTTGCCAAACCATCAATCTTTTTTTTATAAACCTGTCCTCTTCCATGTTTCCTGCTACTCTGGTCTTTGTGCCATCTGTAAAAGCTGGTAGTAATGACCGGTCTTCAAAGCTGTGAGGAAAATTACACCGGATTTGGCCAAACCCTACACAACCTACCAAAATTACCTCCATTCACTCAGGTAATGCCAGATGCTCTCTGAGGTCCTCTGATGAATTTCTGTCCATCCATTAGATACCCCTGCACTGATAATAGTGTGGTGTCAAATGTCTGATTGGGTAAAAACACGGTAAAAAGCCATAAACTCCGTAAAGTACAGGACAGCTCAGCCTTTACATTTAGCAGCCAAACCCTTTATTTCATAAAAGAATGAATTCATACCAACTACAGCTAACAGGGAACAGAGAATTCAGTTAGGCTGACTCTTCAGGAGTTTCATTTTTCATTTCAGAACAATATTCTTTCCATATATAGTTTAATAAAATCAGAACAATAATTTAGAGCAAATTAACAGTCTTTGGATGTTAGAAAATTCTGTTATGGATCTAAACCTATATATACTCTTCTTTAATATTTTCATTCTTGTTTGGAATGAATGATGGAGAAGATTTAAAAACCATCTGGAATCTATTTTATGTGACATTTCTTAATAGAGTCTTCCTGTTACATAAGATGCCACTCAGTTTGATGAATATAAGAAAAATGTATTACTAGTTATATTTTTTTCTTCAACATTAAACTAAGCAGAGGAATACAAGCTTTCTCTTTTCCCTTAGGAATCAATCTACATATCTGTGACACAGCCTCTTGTTAAAACTGGCTTTGAGTGTAGAAAATTATTCATTTCACTGGAAACTTGAAAGATAATTTTAGAAGAAATAGAGGATTGGCTACTTAGGGTCCTGATGATAGCAGCTGCTCTCAGTAAAAAACTTCAGGAATGATGAGGGCAAGGCAAACATACAGAAAAAGTGACTCTGAGGTGGGTAAGAGAGAGCATCTACCAGATTTTTTGGTAAGGAAAAACTTCTGTCCTGTGAGGGTGCCAGAGCCCTGGTCCAGGATGCCCAGAGAGGTTGTGGAGTCCACTGAGGAGGTACGAGAGCAGATCTGAGATTCAGAGAGGTGCGAGACAGCAACGAGGGGCCTCACAAGCCCTGGGCTCAGCTGGAGGGTAGAGAGGAGCCACAGTCTGTCCCTGTCTTCCTTCAGCTGGAGGAGAGGCAACGTGGGATGGCTGGAGGACACCATCTCCTTCTCCCTTGACAACACCTTTCACAAACTTAACACAGACCTTGGCTTTCCACACAAAAGAACAACACTGCAGGCTACATTTTCTTCTTTTTCTCTTTTTTTTCCTGAAAAACCCATCTTGAGATGCAGTCATGCAGAGAATGGGTGTGAGGGAAAGAGAAGAATATTTTGAATAATATGAAGAATATTTCAAATATAATGTTTGAAATTGTAGGTTTGTGTACAAATGCACTTCAGCTAACACTTCTGGGAGTGTTTAAAACATTTGCCATAGAGAAAACCTAGGAGAGGGGCAATCTGGAAAAAAAAGTATAAAGAAGGAAAAACCAACAGATGTTTTGTCATACTTTTTGTTGGTTTTCTTTTTTGTTGTTGTTCACATAATCAAGAGACAGATCGAGTGAAAACTGAAGTAAAAAGCTAATGTAGGAACTGATAGGAGAGTGCTCCATAGCTCACCAAACGCTCACAAAAAGAATCCTAGAAGTGCAACAAAATGAGAGAAAAAAAAGAAATACGTAAGCACCTCTATAATCCATATATGCAAACTTGCAGGGCTCTGACTAAGTTTGAATTTATTTCTACTGCTCAGACCAGTCATTGGCTTAGACAATCTCTGCCTCTGCGTGTGTCAAGTATGGGCCATCTCTTCTTGAAGCTAAATACATAAAGAAGTGAAATAACTCCACTGAATAAAGGGTAAAAGGGAGTGGAGGGCTCTAAAGATTACACCATCAGAAAGCTGGAGCAAGCCAGTTTCTCCACAATGACCACAGGCATCTCTATTTCTTGCACTGACAACTAAAGGGGATTTATTGCAATTTTTCAAGAGAATTCACCTGGTTATACCACATCTTTTCTGAAGTACCTCATCAACAGCTTCACTGCTTCTAGTTAACATCCCTCCTATAGCAAGTCTGACAGTTAGTTCACCATTCTGCAATTGCTTGACCCTGATTGTGCGCGTTTTAGTAACAAGAGCCCTTCCAATACCTCCCATTTTCTTTCTCTGTACAAGCTGATTTGAATAACAAATACTCCACAATTGTATTTTTTTCAGGATTCAAATAGAGAGAAGCAAGAGACCAAAAAAGTTGCATGATTTCAGTCCCCTTGGTTGCTCAGCATCATCCTGCTGCTCTGCATTGGTCAAACATTTTTATAAATTGCAAATGAAAAGGTCAAAAAGGAAGAGAAATCACAGTGCAAGCTAAAAAATACACCGATACACAAGTGTGAGTGCAAGTCGAAGTACTGATGTATTTGACAAAGTGGTTTCATATGGAAAAACTAACAAGGATACACAGCTTTCTCCTGTATAGTAATAAGAGGAAACATATTTCAGCATCTGCTTTGCTTTCGTCGGTGCAACACCAACAACTGGAGTTAAAACACCACCAGGCAGAGAAAAACTATCCCTTACTTCACATTAAGCATTTCCACCTATCGTTATCATTCCCCTTTTTTCCCCACCGTGTTAAACAAGCTACTAGGTGACAAGGCAGCAATAGCTCAGTGTCCACACTAGACACATCCTCCGGGGTGTCCTTACAGGGGACAAAAAGCTGCCTTGCAGAAGTTTCTTTCTGCCACTCGAGCCTCCCCTCGACTGCCAGCAGCCTCTCATCCATAGAGGGCACCCACCGAGTGCAGCTCTGGGCACCTCGTGCCCTCCCGCAGGCTGCAGGGTTTGTCACTCAACCAGCTTCCCCCTCCTGTCCCTAACTGCACAGCCAGGTAAACCACTGGGATTGAAATGGTTTGGGTCATTCCAGTTGGTTTTATTTTCTCCAGCTCCTCATGTATATGAAACCGGAGGGCTTCCATAAACTATCCCCTCACCCCCCACCCACCCAAATCGAGGGCCAGACCTTTGCACCTCTTCCAACAGATACTCCAAAGCCCCTTACCTTATGATGACAAACATGACGAGAGAGTTTCCCACCAAGCCGACAACGAAGACCACCGAGTAGACAGCGGCGATGATGATGGGGATGGCGGGGGAGATGCTGGTGTGGTTGTGCTGGGCATCCCCGAAGGCCCCGGTGGTGTTGCTGTCATAGTCTGCCCAGCCCAGGAGCCAGCTGCTGCTGGTGCTGGGGGGACGACAGGGCCCTGGAGAGCAGGTGGAGTCCAGCTCCTCCCGGAAAATCTGTACTGGGGCATCCATAGGGCAGGAGGGAGAGGGGACGAAGTGCAGGCAGCAGGAGGCCAGTACACTGGGAAGACAGGGAATGAAACAGAAGCGCTATCGAAGCCACCAGACATTAAGACCTTTGAAATGTGTACGTGTTAAGGGGAGCTCTGCTGTCATGGGAACTGTAATTTGCCAAGCAGAGATTTAAGCAAACCACATTCATATCAAATAATTACAAGTTTTACATCTCGCTATCTAACGGGCGAGTGCTGCTCCTCCAGGCGCACAGGGAAAGTTTTCCTCCACTTTCTGAGACTGCACAGAGAAACGAGATGGGAAAGAGCTCAGATCCACCCCCACAATTTAACCCTGTCTCCCCCATCTTCCATATTTTAAGCCAAACTGTCCCAAGGACTCCTTAGCGCCCAAGCTCTGCCATGAAGCCAGGGGAGGAGGAACCCATCACCTCTCTGCACATTTCTCTGCACATCACTCTGCACATCTGCCTTGACATCCCGCCTCGAGTTGGGTTTTTTTTCCCGGCTCCCACACTCGTTTTCAAAGAAGAGACCCGTTAAAGGCACAAAATACCTCTTTCAGTCCGGGAAAAGGAGCGGAGTCCTCAAACAGCTGTTCTTTGCAGGAAAAGAAAAAGTAAAGCAGCTCCGCTTGGCTCCTGGAAGTCCCACCGAGCACCTCGGGTTTTTGAAGCTGAGGCAGGAGCCCCGGTGTGCGGCAGCCGAGCCGATTCCCGGGCAGGAGCTGCAAGGGCGGTAGCAGCGGCTGCTGCTGTTCCAGCTCCCACCACTTCGCCTTTTCCCTCCCCGGCTCCCCCTGCCTCCCTCCAGCTCTGCCAGGGCTCCAGCAGCACTCTGCACTGAAGCACACGGTCTCCTCTGTCCCTGCAGCTCAGAAGCTCACATGACTTCTGTCTACACCAAGAGGCAGATAAATTCGAAGAAAAGCAGGAAATTCCGCGGTGAATGAAAGCTTATCTGTAATGCGCTTCTCCGAGCTGCCTTTCCTCATTCCCCCTGCGCTCCCAGGCCTCAAGCGATGATCCCCTCGACCTTACTGAATACCACAGGCTTTTAGAGACTGGTAGATGCCATATAAAATAGGAATTTTCAGTTTGGATACCTTGCCTGGCCCATCAGCTCTTTCATGTATCAGCTCCACAATTGTGCATCCAAAACACTTCTCACCGGGCGGCTGTGCCCCTGCTCCTTTACGCTTGCAACTTGGAGGAAAGTCAGCAGCTTGCTACCAAAGCAGGGAGAGGCACTTTCATTGCTGTCCTTAGTTCGTTCAAGCTGTCCCACACCAGGTGAGAAGCCAAAAATTCCCTGCAGCACTCTCGGAGCTCTGCTCTCCCTAGACTCCAGCTGCAGCCAGGGATGGAGAGATGCTGGGTGTAGAAATCACATCCCTCAGAGTTTATCCCTCGTATACTCCATCAAACAGGGGTTGGGAACACACCAATCTGTGTTCAGGATATCCCTTAATTTGCTCACAGACCTTGAAATCCTCCCCAGGAGTCTCTCTGAATGGCAGACTGGGAGAGGTGAGGTAATAGCCAGAGTTGCTGGTGGGGAACAGCCAGGCCAGATGCGTCTCAAAGGTGAAGCAGGAAAGTATCTCTCTGCAGGGAATGCCTCTTGGGGCATTTGGTGAAGTATAGATGGCTAGGAAAGGGGCTGTGGATTTCCTTCATCCTTTTCCAATGTTTAAACTTTACTTCCTGCTCCTCTATTTCTAAAACTATTTTTTTTTGCTAAATCTATAATCAAGATGAGAAATGATGTCAGATGCAGAGTCAAAAGTCAGTCATGGAGGAGGTTTAAAAGGTACAGAAACCCCTCTCTTAGAGGCAGAGGCTTGTGCAAACTGCCTTCTCCAGACCATCAGCATCTGCTCACTATCTGCATAGCACTGTCTAAGAGTTTCACCCCTAATGAAGAGGGAAAAAAGTGCAAAATAGCAAACAGGTGACAGAAACACCCTGGAGCCAAGTCCAGTTCAAGGATGGAACATAGATCTAGAATAATAATATTCTGGAATGTAAAGTGAGATCCTAACATAAAATACACCCCAGTCCTATTTTTATCCTCTGCAATCCATGAGCTCTTGGCAGATGTACTGAAGAGAATTGCTACTGATCTACCTTCTCATACATAGCTTCACGTGGCAGTTTTCAGCTTCTTGTTAACATCTTCCTCAAGACTTCTCCACATTCTGGAATGAAGATTTACAGGAGCGCAGGGTGTACATTGCAACTACATGGGACTGGAATGAGGTGGAGTTTCACTACAATGCTGAAAACTAGAGGGTGAGCCAGAGGCAACACTGAAGTGCTTGGTGCTTTCTGTCCATGGGTGCTCCACACCGGAGGCTCAGCTCTGGCTCTTCATTGCTATAGGCCTTTGTAATTCAGTAGAAAGCGAGTACTTGGACTAGAGAAATACCTTTTCTTCTGGAAGTCAAACCAAATAGTCATATAAACTGCTAGAAAGAATACTTCCCTTTCTCGTGTTTGCTTCCTTGATGAAAACTTGATTACCTGGATTATCAGCTGTAACTGGTCTCACTGCAGGTACTGGAAGCACCTGCAATGTAGTGAAAGAAAAACCAAGGGTGGAGGGAGAACTGGGCTGACCACTAGATGAATAACAGATGCTCTCTATTAAATCCTCTCCCTTCTCAAAGGGGGAGAGAAAGGGAGAGAGACTTCTGGATAGGAAAACTAAAACAGTTTTAATAAAAATAATAAAATACATACAAATATATAAAAAAGCCACTATTGAACACAACTCCTCTGATGGCATTTTCATCACCTTCACCACTGATGCTGCGGAGAGGCACTGAGGAAGCCCCAGACAGGACCCAGCAGCAGACAGGAACTGGATTCAGGAACACATAGATGGAGATTGAGGGCCTCCTTGGACACCAGCCACTGGAGAAGAGAGTTTAACCCCTTAGCTTTATGCTGAATATGCCATCTATGAGATGGAATCCCTTGTTGGTCAGTTTGGGGTCACC